>QXVX01009055.1:8260-56525 GCA_013436065.1 Halocynthia aurantium | reverse complement strand
AGGACTCAAATAAATATTAGTCATTCACTTCGAAGACGTTCTGTGAGACTAATGTACGCGTTCATAAATCGTGTGATCATGTCTAAAGTGGCGACTATCAGGGGAGGTCGAAACCATATACTTCCAATATTATATATATACGCAACCAGTGATCATTGTATGTTTTCTCAGCCCCTCGACAGTACGGGTTGTGTGCAGCAATTGCCTTCTCTCAAATAAGTCCAAGGGCATACTACATAGCTTGCAGTACTGCACCATAGAAAGAAGAATATTATCCATCCAATAATCTGTATTCATGTATTTTTGTGTTTGTGTGATCGTCTACGTCAAAGAGTGAACGAAGTTACCTTCAGTATTGNTTCATGTATTTTTGTGTTTGTGTGATCGTCTACGTCAAAGAGTGAACGAAGTTACCTTCAGTATTGCTTGCTTTAATATCCAAACACGTGGTTACTAATAGTGGCTCCTAATGCAGTTATACCCATTTTTTATGCCATATACTTTTAAAATATTTTTACCTATTATTCTTACCAAGTAATAAATTCATGAATTGTTATCAACAGTTATACAGCAACGTATATCAATTTTCATTACGCTATAAGATTTGTTCTTACCGCTAGTGGTCGTCGAAGAGCCACTAAAATGGTCTTTTGACATGTGGAGATTGTTACGTGCAGAGTGAATTAGTGAATACGCTTCTCCGTACGATGCCCTATAGGTCTCTTGTTCGAACCTTCACCACAGTCATCTCCGTGCCCCTGAAAAAGACCCATTCGACCAAGAAGTATGTGCATGGCAGCCACCGGGTATTGTCATTGTGTCCTTAAGCAAGATACCGTTCAGTTGAACCAATTTGTAAAGGAATGGAATGGTGGGGTTAGTATACTGGTAAATATCAAACATGCAAATCATTTCACAGTAACACCACTCATATCTTTTGCAGCATTTGAAGATGATGTTTAAAATTATTATTGCATTTGTTCAACAGAGGTTGATGAACATTCAGCAATTTAGCAGAATTAACAAACTTTAGTTGTTCTGAGAATTGACGAGGGAATCATTTGATAACTCGGCACAAATTCAATGACTTCCCAGATGCAGTTGAAGCAAGTGACAGTGGTGACAGGTCTTATGTTTTAACACTGCACTATACCGCTTTCCAACAGAAAGGAAATCATGCAACCACTTCCTCTTGACTTCTAACTAAGGATACATCGCTACTAAAATATCGGGAAAGTACGTAAGAGAATGATTACTACTCTATTAATGGTGTCAAATTGTTAAAGACCGCGGAAAAAGCAGTGAATAAGTAAATATGCTCATCTTTTGACCCCGTCAAATCATGGGAAGTGTTCAACTCACACTTTTGCTCCTCGTCGCGTATATTATTACGCTTTGTCAACCATTTATTGCTTAACTAATTAGCTCTTCGAGCTATGCTTTGAATTACGGACTGGGGAAGCAACTATATACTCTGTTTGTGCGGATGTGTCCTTTACTAAGAACTGTTTTCCTGATAATTGAATCACAGTAAGGCGATCTATGTGAAGCTTGCAACAAATGCTGCAATATCCGTGATCATCAATTTTATTGATAAAAATATTTATATGTTAGTATTTAATATTAATTTTCACGATAAAATATTTATTCTACAATTTCTCTTGCGATAGTTTGATAAATTAGATTCTTTTATATGCTCTCAAACCTTTTTATTATGTTATTGTTAGTTGGTTATGGTCTAACTGGTAAAGTTTATAATGACATTGACAAAGAATTAGAGCGTCGTTTAGTGTGCTAAAAACTCCACCTCCTAGATATCTTATTTACATTTTTACATATCCTATTTACTCCAAAACATTGGAAACTTTTGGGGAAACTTGAATATCACAATTCACATCAAAGCTATGCATAAAATACAACGAAACTAGCGTATGAGAACCCTTTTAGTAAATTAGGTTGAAATAGCTTAGAATTCAATATTGAAATAAGAGAAGTGAAAATAGAAAGCAAAATGGAAGCAACGAATAGCATGTAAGGGACGCGGTTAAGTCAGCTGCAGATCCTTTGTATCTCGACGACGCGGCAATCACAGTAAAACCACACGGAAAAAATATGCAAATACATCACATAGAATTTAGATTACATAGAACTCGATCGTATCCTCTTGTCAAGGATGTTCTTTATACATTTTCGAACGCTTTCGGTCGGATTACACTTCTACTTCCATCGGATTATATTCTGCAATGACTAATAACCGCAAACGGAGGACAGTTTCAACCATGGATTTAAATTTCAAGCCTTAGTGTCGATTCTTTCGACTTGTGGCCATGTTAGTGTAGAAGAGTTGAGAAAAATCCGCAAATGACTCACAATTGCATGTGCCAACCACTAATGTGAAGGAAATAACCAAAAAAACAGTGCCATCCCGCAATGTATACCCTCCCAGATTATGAGGACCATAGCAGTATTTTTAAATTGTATTTCATGCTGTGTGGTTTATATACTGAATGGAATTGCGTGTTTTTCATCAGAGTATTGAAATCAAGCAAATCATATCGAGGTATTTCCCGCTGAAGAATACTCAATAATTGTATAGTACATCTTCAATATGAATAGAGGACATTTTGTTGAAATGTACATTCAGTAATGGGATAGTTTCTAATGCTGAACAGATTATACAAAAATGTTCCTCCGTACAAATTTGGGCTTGCTTGCAACTTCAGCGGAAAGATTTTACTAGAATTAAAATGTATTATTGACCTGATGACCAGCCAAATTCAGCTTTTCGTTTTCCGTTCACCTCACTTAACGATAATCTAATGAAGCAGAGTTTGAGCAAATGACAACTCGCGTCTTTTCCGGAAAAATCATAACGATATGTTTTCTGTGTTACTGCTTATTCACGCTTCCTTGGTATTAGGGTCGTAGCGTAATTCTCGACAACGCTTAGCGCTCCTGATTAGTATAGTGCAGGTTTGACAGCAGTATGTCGAAGTAGGACGGTGTAATTTTACGTATGTAGTGACTAGCAGCACCGAAGTGCGATATAACTTGATAAAATATCATATTATACATTATATTATATGTTTTGTGGCCATTCAAATATCTGTGTGACGTTGGAAGCAAAAAGAATATTTAAATTCGAAATGTATGCCATTGAGTCATACCCATAGTTTTCTTATCGTGATAGACTCAGTTGGACAGCCCAGTGTCGTTAATTTGCAGCATATCAAAACCGGAAAATCCCTAAAGATAGATTGTGAGGCGAAGCGGAGTAAAAGTAAGAGTAATTAGGTTTGATTTACAAGATTGGAATGACAAAAGTAATAATTACTCTTGCTGATTAGTGTGATTTATTTTTACTAACATTCAGTTAGTTGAGACAAGGGGTTTGTGGCAGAGAGAAGTGTGTTAAAGTTTTATTTGAGGCGTTAGTAACAATACTGAAAGAACAGGAAAGTTCTAGGCGATACAATGTTGCCGAACATGTGCATAACTGGCTGCATGGATACACTTTGCATTGGAACTACAGACGAAGTAAGTGAGGTAGTTTGTTTTCGTGGACTTTCAGTATATTTCTGTATCTATTATCTACCTATACTGCGTTTTTATTGTAGTAATGTGGCTCTCTCCACTTATACCATAGTATCTGTAATATATTGGCTATCCCTACGAAAACTCGAACAAGTTTTTGAGCACATTTTAACCAAAGAGGACGTTATAATTTGTAATGCGAATACAAAAAATATTATACGTAATGAACGTCTACGTACGCCTCTGCTAATGGTAGAACATTTTTATGGTACAATATCATACATGTGTATTGCATAGGTGGCGATTGAGAACGTTGCAAATGTCTATGAGTTGGATGTATGAAATTTATGCGACAACGGTAGAGTAGATGTAACCAGTTTGACAGAGGGAGGATAAAGTTCTGGCTAATTATTAGTTGTTATGACCTCTTTGACCAAGGTGATATATCGTATTTTTTTCGTTGTCTACTCGCGACTTCTTACCTGGTATCAATCCAATGTCTGTATAGCCTGCCCGTCTGGTGTTTGGTTGGCCCCTAGGGATCCGCGAGACAATCCAAGGTGTCATTAGATACTTTAGGGGTCGAACGGAAGTCGATTGAATGCCAGAACACTTTAGGGATCAGCATCATATATAAGGTTGGGGGTCGATTGGGGATCAAGTGTTTCTCCGAAGTGAACGATGGTTTGGGGACCTCTGTATTAGACATCTTCCTCCAAATGTTGACATAGTTTATGATAAGAATTATCTTGTGAAAATCCCTGTGAAAATATTTCTGTTTGAATGATTAAGATTTCAGTTCATATAACAGTTACTTACGTAGAATTTGATATATTTTATAACACTTCGGATCAAATATATATATACAATTACATACAGCAGTTTGGTATGGCTTCATAGAACGGACAAGCTCATTTTTTCATTGTTGTGCGACTTCGTGCTATATCAGTAATTTTATTATAAGCAAAAAATTGACGTTCGTGAGAACTAGCATGAATCTCAAACAATTGCTAAGAATGTTTGCTTCGTTCCTGTGTGAACTTGGTGCATTAACGATAATAGTGATGATAAGTTATTTCCTCCCTTCCTCCGTTTATCACTTGTACAACTTCTTAATATCCACGAACAATAATATCTCGAAAAACAACGGAGTTCCTCTGTGCGCTGCAATATGCTCGTTCGTGTATTTTACAAGAAAACTTTGTTCGTGGGAACACTACTTTGCTTTGGTTTTTTTGTTTAATTTTGCCTAGAAATGAATCGTGAGAGAACATTTAATCACACCGAAACGAACGCACTCGGTAGTGATATGCTTCGAACATTTAATGTAATAAAAGTACCCGGCAACTGATATGGTTATCAGTGGTATTTATTATCGTGAGTTAAAATACTTTACTCTAAATATTTACCTTTATTGGAATATTTCAATAAACAATAGGTAAATTATAATCTTGATAATAATACAGTGTATCGTGATATAAATTTGTTTATTTGGTTTTTTATCGGATAATTGCGCTGAAACCGTTCCAAGTTGCTATTTCAGTTTTCAATTGGGGTGATTCAAAATGATTCGTCATTTCAGGATTGTAATGGGTCAGTTATTCAGTATTGTACGTTCCCTTCAAGTAATTTAAGAACTTTAGGAGTATGGTAACAGATCAGCAACATCAGCAACATCAGCGGCTAAACAAACAAAAAGTTCAAAACTTGTACATTAGCCTAGCATATTTTTCTTTGTTTGTGTACAAAATTATGCTGTAACTGACTACTTGCCCCTCTACAAAGCTGATAATTTTCATTTGCCAAGACAGTAAGCAACATCTGCATAGAACAAACGTATAAGTTGCTGTTTTCGAAACCAAGCTGCATTTTTAAAGGTCAAAGTTGAACATTAACCTATGGCTGGAATGTATATCACTGCATAAACAGTGACTTTAAAAGGATTTAGTCCATTTGAAAAGTTCAAAAGCCGTCATAAATCTTCTGTTCCGAAGTTTTTTTGTCGAAATAGGGTTTGTAGTTAAATAGGTTCACGGGTTTTTTGCACGTCATTTCAGTGGATAGTTGTCATGTGAAACATAATACTCATCCACATAAGCCGTTTGCTGTTTCCAAAATACCCGTTCTCCTCTTATCTCTACAGACTTAATCGCGATCCCAATCAGGATATTGTAAGGTCTGTTCTATTATTCAAATAATAAAGTACTTTTAAGTTAGTGTACTTTCATTGATGGTTAATGGTGTGATTATGCTGTGTAGATACTACGGTATATACGTTTTCCAGAAGCGATACAATTCTGTTGTAATGTACCCATAGCAATTATGCCTGCAGAATCGCTAAAGAATTCACTAGGGTTTAATGGAGGTTATAGCAAGTCGTCTCGGTAACGTATACGCAAAACATCACCCATTGCTGTTCCTTGTTCGGTTATATCTAGGTTAAATTAGCTATAATTATCCTTCACACCCAATAAGAAATCTAAAATATAATTCATATACAGTATACATATATCAATATGTAATAATAGAAATACATTTTCTCCACCTTCCCTGGAGAAGGCGTAGCGGGCGCAAATATCCTTCCGTTGTAACATGAAAAAATTAGGTTGCCTATGATGTGCCTGTAAAACACGAGGTGTCGCATTAGCGACAAAAATATCGACGCAATGTTCTCGCCTTATTAAGATTTCATAGCTTCGGCCATTCACCGTAGCGTCTTAACGTGAATAAGGTAAATAGGCAATATGAGGCTTTGTAAGCTTTCTTTCTTAGTTTTGTTCGATTCTAAGCTTGGTCCAAATCGCTCGTCAACTTATGACTATTATTAATATTCATGACGGTCTTAGAGCAAAATCCGAAGTTTCGTGAGGAATTATTGCATAGTCGAGCGATAATTATGCCAGGTTTCGTTCATTTATTTTTAATTTCTCGTGAGATTTTCAACTTTCTCACACAAGGAGATTGTAATCCACGCTTATCACCTCACCCGGTGCTAGTCATTCTCGATTACGATTGATACTAGACTAACTAAGAAGATTAGGCACTGCCCGATCATACAACTACCTCAGTGGATTATACCAGTGATGGGATTCAACTGTTTTACCGGTTACTAAAACTACAAGTTCCGAGAACCAGATCCTGAATTGAAAAAAAAATTTAATCCATCACTGTATTTTCCTTCACGAAAATCCACTTTCACCAAACTTCTGTCGATCTTTTCGCATATTTTTTTCATTAATCAGCATGATCCAAATTCCCAATACAAATAAAGTACACTAAAAATATTCCAAATTTGAGCTCAATGTATCGGTTTGACACGTTGATTTTCGGCACATACCCTATAGATATCCAACAAAGCCAAAGATAGAACTAAACACTAATCAGATCGAGTTTTCTAAGTATTATGCAATGTATGAAGTATCATTCAATTAATATACCCCTTTAACAAAATGAGAAAAGAGGTCCTTCGTAGTCTTATAAATAAAATGTTATCTTTGATGAAGGTCTCCTCGCTGTCAAAGCCCTTTCTTTGTCGTGTTAATTATAAATGAAGCGAAAAGAAATTTCTGACGTGTTGGATGTCCGCCTATCACATTTCTGAAGTCCAACTAGAACATTTCTTTCACTTAGGAAGGTCGGAGTGAGATTGTTATCATTGAAACTGTATAACACCAACTTGTTCCTTAGTCTGGACTCGTACTTAACCTTTTGGACTAATAGGCTTTCATTGAATTTAGGTCGAAGAATTTAAAAGTATTTAATTATTAATGAAAATTCATAGCCAAGCTATATCTTCCTGGTCCTGTTACAAAACTACTTTATCAAATATATTATCTACCAGCGATGACACTAGCGACTAGCTATTCTTGTCTATCATTGGACTCTAGTTGTAATTCCTTGTGACTCCACTCAAACCCCTTTGATTCAATTTATAGAGTTAAGATTCGAACGTTGTAACTCTACTTGACCCGCGACTTTGGATTGAATCATGGATTGACTCCAGTTTTTTTCGTTTGGGAAAACTGTATTTCTAAGAAACAACCTTGTTCCTTTATTTCTTTCAGAAATTTTTCGATTAATATTATTGTATCATCAGTGCATACAAACAAACAATCCCGCTCATGATATAGATACAGTTATTAGAATTAGTGTAATCTTTGCTGTATATGTATGTATATGACGAAATGCTTACATAGAAATAGACGTTTACTATATCGTATGTATAATATGTAATATGTTGAGTGTAAGATTGATTGACTGAGGAAAGCATGTTTTGAATCTGGCTTCTATAAGAGAAAAATTCAATTTCAACCGGCAGCTTGTTCGCGCGAGGTGAATGCACTTGTTTTCAATTCACTTGGGCTTTGAAAAAGTGTAAAAGTCCGGTGTTCCATGCTTTTACTTACCGCACAAAGGAGCGATAAAAGTCGAAAGCAATCCATCAATTAGGGTTTATCTTGTTGAATTGGATAATCAATAGCTTACACAATTATCAGTTGTGCTTTGTTTCAATGGCACACTGCGAAAAGTCCGTATGTCGTCGGTAATAGAAGTTAGTTCGCCATGTCGCGCATGTCTGTTCATGTAAGTAATTCTATGTAAGTGTAATGGCTTGAAATGCGATAAGGTGAAATAAATAAAAAACGTACTAAACCACCCGGCGTGCTGGTCGGTAAGAATCTATTTTATGTTACATTATATCTATGCGACAATCTAAACAGCAGCTTGGAGTTCTATTGGTGATGTATATTTTCAAATTTCAAATTTAGTATCAAGTCGCGTTTTTCCAAGTTCCAACGAAAGGAAAGATTTAAAAAAAATTTAATCAATTGCTAAGAAGGGATAATAAACTATACATAAATATGTAGGTTTATACAGCGCGGTTGCAAAAGGTTATAACTCGATATTACTTATAAATTCCTTCTCAACCGTTTCAAAACTTGTACTAGCCAAAGAGATTTCTAGATAGATAAGATTAGATAAACCTAGACTAAAATTAGGAATAATAATGAAAAAGTAAGAAGGAAAATCTGTTGCCTTGTTGTTATATATTGATAATAAATAAGCCAGTTCCATTACCGTGCTGGATTGAATTTCTCCCCAAAATCAGCTTTAAGGTTTGCATATATACACTAACTTAATTCCCTTGTGCATGATAGCACTTACAGCAGTGCTTACAACTTTGGTATCAATTCCGCCTTCGTATCAAGATGTAAAATAACATTTATAGAAACCTCATTATTCTCGTCGGCTTAATATGTCGTTATTTAGCGACCATGAAATAGTAAACAACTAAAATGGGAATATTAAAATCCATTACGTTAAATTATTGTATTCGTAACATCTGATAAACGAATTAACGCCACCCATGATATAGGATCATTTTATTCGCCAAAACTTGTTCGTCCATCTCTTAGTAAATGTAAGAAAATAGCTATGTGTGGTATGTACTTTATATCAATATTTGGTCAAGTTAGTTCAAACCATATGCTCGAAACACGAATACGGCGAATTATGTGACGTTTGGTACATCAACTCAAGCTGTTAAGCTGAAGGATTTCGACCTTTTCGTTGAAAAAATAATACAGAAAGAGAAAGAAATTCCGTGACCGCAAAAAGTTATGGTTTTTAGCTTTCTCCGAGTTTAACCGCACGGCAGATGGCGAATAGATCCCGACAAGGAAATGCGTAAATTTTACCAGAAAAAAACAAACTTACTGTTGTACTTGCTGCTAGATGATCTTTCGAAGAGATTGCACTTGAGAAGAAAATTTTGTTTCCACTTTTTCTGTTCGATATCGTCGAAAAAAATATACATGGCATAGGCCCAATACCGTAGGTTCCACTAAATATTCAATAACTGGAGATTCAGTGGTTTGATTAAAGATATCAGCAAACATATATCGTGAATTTACACTGTGATATCATGTTTATAATGATCACTAAAAAATGCAAAGTTGTTCGGTATCGTATATGTGACTAGCAGCCCAGCGAAACAGTTCTAATTCAATAAATAACACGTTTACAATCCTTCAGAGTTGATTTCGGTTTCTTAGTTCACAGTGGTCATAGGGTCAGATGGGAACGATAAAATAAGTTTGTGCTTGTCACTTTTTGTCCTTGGAGTAACCCCTTTTCAACGTTATTTTCGTCTGACGTCGACCTGAATTATTAAAAGGAAAACTACACGTTTGCCTGATAATGTCATTCAACATTTCAGACCTCAACTTCTCCAAGGAACTTAATATTTCTTTACATAAATAAGCTTATTGTAGATCTTGGTGGCATTTCGTGATATGAAGGAATTGTTACCACTGCATTTTACCTTGGTAACGGTTAGCTAATAGCGTCACTGATGACATCATCTATTAAGCCAGTGATAAAATGTTGGGTTGATATAGTGTAAGGATAGGTTCTCAATGTGTGGTAAATTATATTTAAAAGTAAACATACGATATTCCTAACCCGTTCGCGATGCGAATGATGTTAACATTGCTAAAAGTTTTACGAACCGTTTTATTAGACGTACATGGGTATGCGCGGCCGATGTTGGTATATATAGGGGCTGGGGAGGGTGACATTTAATGCAGTTTTACACATCTGGGACCCTGCCCCTATATAATTTTCAGGACTGTACTTGTACCCCCAGATTGAAGGGCAGGAAAGAGGAAAGAAATTATCCAGGGAAAGGATTAACTTTCTTATAGAGCAGCAAAGATCAGGTTTTACGTCCAACAGACGGGTTAAGAGAAATAGCAATTTATTTTATGGAGACGAGTTTCTCTATTTCTGTACATTTATTTCTTTGCTGCCGCCGAAAAGTTGGCGTCTCGCTTTGTTTATTTACGTTGCGGGATTCCCTGAATCAAAGAATCTTATTAAACTATAAATTTGAGAACAATTCCTCTGTAAACGAGCTCCCAAGTAAATCAAGTATTTCTGTTGAATGCATCTTGTATAATTTGATCATTGTAGGTGGCATGAATATCACTGCAGGAACCCTGATCCTTTGGAAACGTTGGAGACTGTGTTGACGTTGTTTTGTTATAATAGTTTCTCTTAGATGGTTGATCTTTTTTTCGTAAATGTATTTTATTATCTTGATTGCTGATCGAGATTCTTGTCAGTAAGCAGCTTTCGTTACAATTCGTACTGTTTATCCTATATTCATCTTCATGTTTTCAGTAGGAGTACGTTAGACTCGGGTCATGGTACCCGGATACCATGTAAATACGATGAATTAAAAATCTATAGCCTATATCCGGATAAAATTGACTACACCCTAACTTGACAACACCATTAGACCAGCCCCAAATTTCAAATTATATTTAAATAATTGATATATTATAAAAGTATCTCTATATTTGTCGGTGGTACTTTATACGTTGACTCTGTGATTGCTGGGGTGTTTTTTATTACTTTTCTCGTAAAGCTATTGTCTGTACATAAGGTTCCGTCTGTCTATATTACGCTTTTCAAACCGTGAGTGCGTCTTTTAGTAGAGACCATTTGAGCGTCGTGTCTGCAATCTAAATCCCATTAAAAGTCATATTGACATGTGAACTCAGTGAACCCGGTAAACTTTACTTTACGCATACCTTTTCATAAGCTCGAATTCATCTACAGGACATGGACGTCTAATACATCGTCTATCTATATCGCTGTTGATGTTCTTTAGCTCAATTCGAAAGCGAAGTGTTTTGACCACCTGTATACAGACCTCCCACTAATGACGATTGTAAATCTTGGGTCGTATAGCTGCTATATGTACATAAGAACGTCCTAGGGTGTGATCTTTGTTAGCAACTTCATTAAAAAGTTTTAAAATCACCAAACTGTTTTATAGCACGCTCATTAAGAAGGAGAATATCTATTCAATTTTTCACTCTTAATTTCTTTCAATGGATGACAGTGTTTGTTTCGTTGAAATGAGGCAGCCGTGCGTTGAATATTATTTCTTCTTATTGCATTGTATATAATAACCTCACGTAAACGTATTGTAATAGTTAGATCCTGTTGAAAGGTTGTTGTCATTCGCATAACACAAGTGCGGTATATACTTGACTAAACGTTGAGACTTTCTGCGATCAAATAAAGTTTGTTCAAAGTTGTTCCTTTGTCCCTGTCCATGATAGATCAGTCGTTGGTGGCATCATTAGTATTAATTTTGTAATAAAACCTAATTAAGTTGCACTACCGGTAAGCAACGTCAACTTTACGAAGTTGCTTCGTAACGTATATGCTGAACAGCAACTCCATCAAGTTAGCGTTGTTACAAAGTTCCAAAGAACTACCGAACGCTTCGCACGATAAAACCTAGAGACGTTTTGCCAGTGGACGTACTTGGTAATTAATGAATTATTAATCCGTATAACTTAAAATACGTGATAATTATCGAACTGATCGGCTTTTCTCCTCAATAACCTCCGACTCTTTGAATTATGTTGATCAAACCTGCTCTAAACAGATATCAAAAACTTACAATATCATTTTGAGCTGTATTGGCTCGCGCTAGGATATGACTACGCGGGCAATCGATCATTCCTTAACATTACTAGCACTACGTGTACTAATGTAAAGCTATTTTCATTTTAACCTTGCAGAAATACCTGGCCCAGCCCTTGCCTTTTGGAAGGCACGTATAGTTGTAACCGTATTCAGTATTACTGGCAAGGATGCGCGTCATTTATCCATTCAAAAATCTTACCTCAATATCTCATGGTCAAGCGGTATAACCGTTATTGCGAACAAACCGAAATACCTTCGAAAAATTTAAATCCGTTGATGGAATAGTTGGATTGTATTCCATGCGTCCTCAGCCTAAAGTAAATCGTATTGCTATAGTACAAGATCCCTCGGTTGCTTATCCTTATAAGTAAGGCAGAGCCATTGCGCCTTTTAGTGAGATAATTTAAACTGAAAGCCATAAATATTAGAGTTGATAGATCAATACTCACTTTTCCAATCATTCATAAATCACCGGTAAAGTTGACAGGCAATAACTTCTTCTATCTCTGTTGATTACGCTTTTCCGCCGGGTATAGTCGCGGTCGCCTTTCTTCTGATAAAAGTTTCCTCGTTATCCAGATGCCGCGAGTAAAATTTTTGTCGTTGACTACACAATATAGAACGCAGGACATATGTTTGATGACAAAAAACTTATGTAAACTACAGTTGGTATTGTTTGAAATACCAGAGGTCTGTTGCGAAAGAATAATAGTTTGTTCATAACTATTCTATTGCAGAGTTAGACTGATTATCATCAGTTACAGTATGGATATGAGATATGAATACTTTATCGTGGAGGTCGAGGCAAATAATCCCTTTTTTGTACAACATGAATACTTTTCAAATCGAATTAGAAAATACATAGATAAAAAAGTAAGCTAAAATACATAGGCCTCAGTTGGCAAGTGAGCAGACTAGAGAGAAAACTGCCCGGAAGAAAGATAACCGCCATTAAGTAACCGAACCAGGGTGTTATATATTTGAAAGGGCGCCATTAATATGAGGTGTATTCCGTGACTCTATTTTGAGTTTAGCAGAGTGCTATGAACATTATTACAGAGTGATAACTTGACTAGTTTAGCATGCAGCATCGTGAGATCGAAAATACCAGGCAGCTAAAGTCCGGATGTCGTTGAAAAAACCGGTGACATTTATTTGTTCGTTAGGTAAAAAATACTTTGGGATCGAATTCAGATCCCATTTTAACTTTATATAACCGTCATTGAATAGTTCTCTGAAAAACGTGGGCCGGGATTTCCTTCGATTGATTCGTTTGCACGAACTCTTTGGATTTTATCAATGTGTCTAAAAATCAACTTCGGTTGAAAAACAATTGTCGAGGAAATAGGCTCTTTCGGTCTTCTTTCCTGCTGATAAATTCATTGTCCTGAGTTCTATTCGAGCGACCAATTTTCAACCGTTATTGAAACAAAAGTTCCGGCTTCGTGATAAGTTCGTCAACGTTTTATTTCCGATTGAAATATGGCCATTATGTAGATATAGAAGTGAAAGTGTAAAGGTCATAGGTTACTATATAGATTGACTGCTGTTCTTATAGCCGAGCGTGTAACTTCTCTGTCGATGGTTCGTTTACTAAGAACGTATGATGCATTTGAAAATGCATTGTTAGTGTGAATAGTTGTGGAGAACTAAGTATCATATTACAGTCGAAAACATTATACTGCGCTATTAGTGTGGATCCAGATTTAATAATAGAATACTGTACTGTAAACTGAAATCACGCAATATCTTTCTCTCCCATCTGTTGTGATTTCCCTCTCTCGCTGAGAATGTAAACATCGACTAAATCACCGAATAATTTTCGGAATATTAAATTAAGTATTGTGTTACATGAAGCATAGCTTAACCTTTACGCGTTTGTTACTAAATTAGTTATTACTATGTAAATGTTTCATCCTAACTTTCTACAGTAGTGTCCGACTTGTTGTTATGACAACCCTTTTTGCTGTGGTTCCGCGTTGCTGCAATTTTTGTTTATCGTTCAATATGGCGAAGAGCAGATTATGATCAGCTTAATACACCAGGAATAGTCGATATTAAAAATTTTAGAACTTTAATTGTTTCGATAATTCAAACCTATCAATCATCACTGTTCTTGTTACCGTGAGAAAGTTGTCTTCTGCTAGTTTTACTGTGGTAAGTTTCCCCGGACTTTTATCTACTTTGAATTTTCCCTTCTTAGTCAAAATAAACGATTCTTTACGAAATGAATGGATTCGAAATCCGAAACCAAGGATTTCCCGAATTATTAACGCATCCAAACTTAACATATGGTGAATTTATTTACTTTCAAGGTGAAATCCTCTGTATCTGACGTAATTTGTCGTTCGTTCCGTGTTATTGACAGTTTAATGTTTGCGCAATCTGTTCGCCGTGTAAACTAGTAGTTTTTCGCGAGCTTGTTCTGTTTTTGGAACACTCGGATAATTTTATAAAGAAACAGTGCGCTGTCTTTGTCGTTCGCAGGGCCTAAATTATCAGTTCCTTGTGAACGGGAACAGTTTTACGTTACGCTATAATGTACAGACAACAGAGGACACGTAACGGAAAAAGAAAAGAGGTTGCTGAGAATATGTAAAGATTTTAGTTCTCGAAGTAAATATTTGACCGCAGTTAAGCACTTCAATTTATTTGTTCGTTTACGAGCTCGATTACCTTCGCCATATGTCGATTTTTAGAAAATTCACGTCTTTACTTCGAATTTCTTATCTTTCCGTATACACCAACTCATTATAATCACGGATGTGTCCAATCTCTAATAAATCGAGTTAAATATCTATTTGTGTAAATTAAATGACAACAACTGCTAACATGGTCTCTGTGCTCTTGTCTGTTCATCCTATCCTATTCTGTATTTCGGTTCTAACGAAACGCATAATCTAAGTTTTTGATGGTGACCCAATAACATGATATTCATGTCAATAAAAGGAAACTTTAAAATTAACAATATTCAACTTGGATAATTTTAATGTCGGTATACACCCTTACCATCCCACCGCCTAAAATTCAAAACTCAGGAACAATTTTATAAGTATACGATTTATTTTCATTTTCTCGATATTTCCCCTTGAAGAAACCTTAAAATAATTGATTCGATTCGATGCACTAAAGCACTAAATATCTATGTTAACAGCCTATTTGTTGGTATATATTTAACCATCATTGCAGTGTATAGTGTAATGTGGAAGTGATATGCATTGAGATGGTGATGTGCCATTAAATATTGTTCCGCGATACCTTCCGTCGATAATCTTCCGCTAATACTTCTTGTCTGCTCTAATATTGCGATGTCACTAAATGAAGAAGGATAAGAATCTCATCTCAAATTAATAAAATCAATGATCAAAATATTAAATCTTCCTATTGTACAATTTTTTGAAGATAAGCCGGTAAGACCCAACAGAGTTATTAATTGCTGCCGAAATATCTTTTCATTTTATTGATGATGAAGTGAATGATCAGCTGCAAATAGTCTATGTGATCTGTCGTTAATCGATTAGGACGATGTCAATCCCGTGTTGTTGTTCGCTTAAGAGCATTAATAGATTAGAGAATTTATTGATGAAAGGTATTATACAGGATGATACCCTGGAAGCTTCCTTTTTATTTTATACTGCACTATCTTGTCGGCAGGCATGAGAAGATAGATCTCAGATGGATAAACCTCCTTTTAACGATATTTGAAAAATGAATTAATATTAAGCGATATTGGTACATTATAAAAGATATCAAAGGACATGTTAAATTTTACATTTTCGCATACAAATATGGTATTATGGTGCTTGCGCAATATCTATCTTTGGATGTTGTACGTCATAGCATCTCGCGTGACTTGAACCCACGACCTTTGTGCTTCCGCTTTTTAAATCCATATTTTTCTATTTTTTTACCGTTATGTAGTGTTGGCAACATTTTAGGTAGGCGTTGCGTTTCATTAATATAATTATGAAATAATATTTTGAATTACTATGGAAGTTCAGGATGTCGCTCTTGGATTTGATAATATGTATTCTCATTCTCATGCATGTGAATGGAACTAAAAGTAAAGACCAGTTTTATCATTATGATCCCTCATCCCCAAATGGATCTCGGCTTACTTTTATCGTTGCGGATGCTTTATAAAGTGTTAATTGTTTAAAAGTCAATATTTCCCTTTTGAAATCTTGTATGAGTTCTCTGGAGACTGCGTATTAATAGGTTCAAGTACGCTAATGCCTTGTTTGATTATCGCACAACAGCACGAGCGAGTCCATCTGTGAGAGTAAAAAAAATCCATAACACGCATCCTATATGGTAAGGATGTACACAATAAGTTTTGTCCATTAAAGAAATATGGTGATTGTTCCTAATCGATTGCTACGGGTTATAGGTCTTTATAGCGTACTATTACATTAGTTGACATCCGGCATTAACAGTCGGAACTTTTAGTCGGAAGTCATGACTAATTGGAGTGAACAAGCGTGTTATTAGATTTCTTTCGGATTATGTGTACAACATATGTACTTTCTCGTATTCTAGTGATAGGATTATTTGACTTGCTAACCATTCACATGTATATTTAATACGTCGGCGTAAAAACTGTTAATCGATCCTATATGACCGGACAAGTATCACTGTTCCAGTTAATGTGATTTCAGTGAGTGATTTTCACAATTACACTGCGGTAAACTGATGCAGAAATTACGCATCTTATATCTATTTGCTCGATATAATTTTTCAATTTTTTTCGGTACTGTTAAAGATGATCAAAATCTATAGTCATTGTACTACGCAATCAAATTTTATTGTATTTTTTATCGCGAATTTCTTATGCCTTCATGCAAGCAGCTCATAGCTGAAGAGGGTATGGTAGGGATGGACACATCAGCGTCAATGAAAAGATATATATGGTTTTTTTATGACCTCGCTTACCTGCGAACATATGGCTTCCGTATCACACATTGTTATCTCAAATTAACAATAACTTCCATCGTCTATTAAGAAAGAAACCGATCGATTTGGGTCGAGAAAGTCTTTTTACTTTCTATAAATCTTCTTTCGTTTTCAATAACATTATCGCTTCTATATCAACCAGATTGGCTAAATAAACGGTTTCTACTGCCTTCAATAGAAAAATATTATTTTGGTAAATAATCAAATGATTTAAGTTATGCTTTTGCCACATGAAAAAAGCTCCCCACGCGACTGAATGACGTAGGTCTATTAATCAAGATAAATAAACCAAATTTATACGCAAGACCACCATTAATATTTGAGTTCGGATTCGGTAGCAAGCTTTCCGCGCAATATGCAAGACTTCAGTCTTGGTAGATAATTCAAGATATTGTGTTGCAACGAAACTAGTTCTACATAAATGTACATTCCATTTAATTTGAACATGGTGTATACGATTCGCGGTCGTAAGCGATCTCGCACTCGCCGAATAACTCGGTTTTGGGCGCCCGGTATAGTTTTGTGCAAAAATGAATTCTCGAATATAGAAAGTAAATATAGTGTGTGATGAGCTCATAGTCATTAAATCAGAATAATCAGCAGACACTTCCCGATAGTAACATAATATTTTACCTATTTAACTCACGTATGTATTCCTGTATGTAGTAGGTACTAACGAATGTATTTTTGAAAACTTTCTTCATGTCAAGTGTCAGTTACTAACTTAAAATGCCAAACTCATTATTCCAGGTGAATTTGTTTGATTTGAGCTGTGATTTAAAACGCTTGGGATCCAAAAAAAGAAATACGTTTAGGACACAAAAAAATCGCAGAAATAGCGTGCCGCATGTTTTGTTTGTTCTAATAAACCTTGCTTTTCCGTAAGCCAGATGGCGGATTGTTTACCAACGATTTTCTGACGTCATTGAACACAGGTCGATAACTCTAACCTAGGTTGCGATAATAAACGTTGTTATTTCATCTTAATCACAATTGCTTTATTTTGTGTACTTTCCTCCATTCACTTCCCCTATTGCCAATTGATGCAGAATCTACCGTTTGAGTCATAAACTTTCGATTGCTTATGCTTAGTGAATCTTGGTGGTACATTTGCTAGATTTCTAAATTAATAATGCCAATTCAGTGTAATATGAAGAAGAGACAGATGCAGTTGCATTTTCAATATTCAACAGTAAACAATGGAAGGATACTAAGTTTCATATTCATTCACAATACAGTATTGTAATACAATCTTTAGCTTAATGTATGACGTATTTGGATGGGAGTTTGGGCAAGAGTTTTTCCGGACCATGAAGGGAAAAAATATCCAATATTCTCTAACGTACTCATACAATACTGTATAAAAATTGTAAAATATAATGTATAATAAAATTCGATGGGAAATGATGTACTAAAATTGGAAGAATGTACTCTATCTCAATACATATGCATACGTATATTTCTAGCGATCTTACAAAATTACTTTATTTTAACATTCCGATGTTTTACTAAGCTGTACATAAGGTCGTAATTTTGTATGTAGTTGATGAAAAAGTAACGACACAGATCACAGGTTACATGACAGGTGCATTGCCACATCAGAAACGTTTTTACGAAACGCTCTTTTTTCATGAATATTCCAGTCAATATAACATGGATTAGTTTTCTATTTCATTGTCATAATTATCTTCCCAGTTGGAAATTAATTTTCCTCTTATTCCAACAAGGATGGCCCTCTCTAACCCTTTTCCCAATCCATACCCCCTTATCCGATATATAGCACTTTTCCTACAGCGCTTTCCCTTTTCTCGACCATTGGGTTAATATTTTGAATTACTTATATGATATTCAGCATCTAATCCTTCTTAACGTTCGTCAATATATTCTCTTGCACGGAGATATTACGTTTTATCGACTGGTTAATTCATTAAGCTTAAGCTCATTTCGACTGCTCTTCATTCTATGCGTTGTCCACACCTGCAAAAGTATGCTAAAAAGATTATTTTTTCCAGTTTGATGACAAAGGAATATTTAATTCCGTTCACGCATCTGGTAAGAGGCATTAATTGTGCGCGCAAGAGTGATAATCGATGCTACATGGAGATTTTAATTCGAAATGTCAAAAACAATGGCAAAGTCATCTGTTTCTGTAAGCTAAGTAACACCCACAAATGGCAGAAAAAACTTCATTTATTATTTTACTCTGCGCTTGACCAAAGCAGGGTTAATCAATCACTTGAAAATTCGATTCAGGAGAACCCTTTTTCGGGCATTTATCTTACTTAGTAAATCATTACAACTAAACTTAAAATACAGAATAAGAATTTTTCTAATTCAATTTTCTCCCATAAATTCTGATGCATATGCTATTCATCCTATCATATTCAGTATAATTTATATTCAATTATGAAATCATGGGCAATATATTAAAATGGCTACTGTTAGAAAGAGAAGCATAACGTTTCAATATTAGATGTATTAACTTTAAATGACGAAATTAGGTAAGAATCATGTTTGCAATTTAAAACTACTCGATATTGTTCTCGTGGCTATTGCACCAATAATACTATTCAAAGAACCCCCCGCAGTATTCAGTAAATAAACATAACCGTAAAGGATCAAACAACTGTTGTTGTTTTTTGTTTACTTCCTCTTGCGTGTGTTTGTTTCACTTTATTTAGTACTAAATCGACCATCCGTATTCACCGCTGTGTCTTGCAATTAGTTTCTAATTAGTTTGTTTGAACTCACCACCGCGTTGTTGTCTGCATATCGAACATGGGTTTAATCCCGCTAACGCAACACCTGCTCGTATTAGGCCTCCTAGTTGGATATATTTATTTACAATTATTTTTGTTGGCGTGCTAAATGAGGCTTGTTTACATCGATCCGCATCCCACAAGCGTGTAATGTAAGGCCACCGCAATACACAGGTATATTGGTAAGCATAATTCGAATTCCTGTTGTGGGCTTTGTAATTGGCGACAAAATACAACTTTAATACACATATACATATTCCATAGTGAAGTAATAAAATACGAAATGGGAAAGGATGGATAAATTACCAATAGGTTCCCCTCAAAACTGAATTAATTGGGATTCTTGGAATCATGTACTGTAGATTTCCTCTTGACTGCCTGAAATCTTAAGTAAATGTCTCGACATTTGCCATCGAATTAAGTCGCAGAATTTTCTTTTTATCACATATCTTTTTCTGCTCTTCCAAAAAACAATTTCCATCGCAATAAGCAAAAGCGTTTACCCGGTTTTTGATCTTTTTCATTGTTTGCGCAACTTCAAAACTACCCGTGCTACTTACATGTAACGTTAGTCAGCACCTGGCCTACATACGTCGGATACAGATACCTGATAATTACCTGAACATTAGCTGCTACTATCATATCCATTTCATATACGTCCTTCCTGCAGAGCAACCTGTTACAACATAAGCAAACCAATTACATGCGGATATACTTACTACAAAATCACAATATCACGCTCTCATGAAACGGAAACATCTTTATGCAGTGAGATTATTAGAATATTTCAATGTACTGTTGGCTGTGAATTGAATTTTAATCGGAATTGGGCCTTCACTCTGAAAATTTGCAATTTCAAATGACTTGCTTAAAAATTTCAATTATCTTCCATTCGGACTGCGTCATTACAAAACAATCGGGAAATATCACCACCACATCACTTGTAGTTATTCATTATGTACATAAAAGTACCACAAACTATCGATTCCATTAGGTGGGATATTGTTTTAATAGTAACGTTCGTTTCCACCGGTTGTTGTTTTATCACATAGTAAGACAGATCAGATCGCATCAGTGATGTAGTTTTTCTAATATTTGTTCAATATCTCAGAAATATTATTTCCGCGTTTCCATGGTGAATGTTCAATGTTAAGAATTTATTCTTAACATTGAACATTAAATTCTTCCTTACGATTCCATATACTGTAGTACTGTACAGCAGTACTATACTGTCTTAACGCATCGCCATTTTGTAATTTCCATCGAGCCTTCTTACTTTTACATGTTTCAGAATATTGTTAGTGCTTATCATATATACTGTGAGAATATTTATTATATGGAATATAGTACTGCACAATACGTGGTTGCTATTATGTGACTTGCATGTATTGAATACAAAAATATAAATAGATAAAAAAATCTAGGCTTGTATACCATTTATCAGCCATGGCCGTGTCACTAGAATGAGAAGTATAGCTATTTCAAGTGAATTTGCGAAAATTGTAAATATAAAACCATTCCGATCCGAAACTTCTCGAAGTATTTACAATATTCGTAGTAACTAGACTGTGCTATTTTGTATCCGTCTACGGAGTTTTGTTAATGAATAATTAATTATTAACCCCCTGTAATGAGTGAATTAATATTTTTAATAGTGCCATTAATACTTTGGTACTAAAAAAAACATTGCAGATTCAAATACAAGAAACTGTTCAGCTTGCGTCATGAAGATGAGGACAGGCCAGTTTATGTATTTGCTCAAGTAGTTATTCCTCCTGCTATTTCTCATTTTTTCTGCAGAAACTGTCGTGGAAAAACTAATATAGTATGTATTGGATTTTATGACAAATCTATTTTCACAGTATTGAAACGAACGGTTTAAAAAAGAGAGAAAGGGAGGGAGAGAGAGAAAGAGCAACTAGATTTTCTAATCAGCTCTGCTCTCTCCCAGAACAATAATACGGTTAAGAAAAAAAGTGAAAAAGTAAAACTCTCTTTTTTAACTTTGTTTCTTTATTATAAGTAGAATACTTCTATCTTTCAGTAAAGTCTTTAAACATCGCATCGTAGTCAAAGTCGAAATCAGTTGTGAAGTTAGGATGACTTCGAAAACAGGCGTCGCCCAGATTTCGGAACAGCCAGCGAATATTTTTTTGTTGGCAGTTTGATCTAGTTTTCGAAATACTGTTGAGATGTTGTTTCTGCCGAAAATTAAATCTACTTTGCCTGATCGTTTACAATATCTACTTGCATTCCAGCATTCTGAATAGTCTAGATTTATAACGGGTATTATAGAAAAATTCTGCCGTCCCTCCCGCGCTTTCAAACCGCAGAGAGAGAAAGAAAATACCGAGCTCATCGAGATGGTGACGACTCCAGCTGCCGTCGCGGAAAACTCTGCGTCGTTTCAAGCAGTCCAACAAAGTCCCAGGTTAGTTTATTCCAAATTTTAATTAGTTTAGCTCATCTATATAATATGTATGTAATAGCAGGCTCCTTTATGTTTTGCTTAGCAAAGTTTAGAAAAGTTGTCCATAGAGCTTTGGCGTTGATGGTATGTATGTGTGAATAGGTATTTACACCTGCTTATGCTTATTGAATCCACATAATTGTGTTTTTCGTAGAAGATAATAGTTTTCTTACATATATATACATATACTAATATGTATTTTAATGCATAATTTTGTTGGTCTTCGCCGTACTCCACCGTACAGTAATTTCTATTCGACTGTAACTGCGTAACGGGGCAGTTTACTAAAGCATGGCATTAAAAATGGTGTCATTAAGCAACAAACTGACAGCGTGTCATACCACGGCTCCTATAACTATTCAAAACTTTCCTAAACTTTCACTAAATCAACATATACTACACTATACAACATTTGTGTCATTCCAATTTCTCACAATTCATGTAAATTTTTTTGGTGAATTTCAACATTCTATTCATTCATTCGCCCCCACGAACATTGTTCGTTATGTCGGAACTTATCAATTGTTACTCTTGGAAGAATTAGCCGCGTCTGTACGATACCAATAGGCGACCATCTGGTAGACGTGCATTTATATTATAGACCCATTCCACCTATACCTACTATAACAATACGAAGAACAAAAGTCGTATATTAATAACACGATAATGGCGTACACTAGATCAATATCATTTATACTTATATGATTTAATTATTTATTAAATATTTTTCGTAAGATTACGAAGTAATAAAAAGAATGCGTCGTTTATGGATCGTATCGTGAGCGATATTTAACGAATTTCACTCAATATTGTGTGAGCTGTCAATTTCTTTCAAGTTTAATCTAAATTTTTATCAATATCTCCAAATTGCGTCAGGATGCTACAGGAGTTTTTAATTAGCGTTTGGAATTTCATATTCTTCATGCAATCATAGTGGAGAATGTTTACTTGAAATTTAGTAGCTTATCTTAAGAGAGAAAAAAACTCTAAAATTTTTAATATCTCTGTTATTACAGGATGTCAGAAATCTGATGCTGTTCTTTATTAGTAAGTTATAATGAAGGTTTTTATATTTTTCTGTAGCGGTCTCGATCTTACGTCCAGCAGAGATGAGGAACGTCATCTAATACAACGAGGATTTTTGCCACGAATATCGGCGACTGTTATTTCTGAACACAGCGATTCGCCGTCACCCGTTCGAGATGAATCAACATCTTATCGCCGTAGATCCTCGTCTCCCGGAATGCCGCATTTCGAAGGTTACGGTGAACTCGCACGCCATCAAAACAGATCGGAGATTTCTTCTAGTACATCAGTGGAAGGTCCGCACGTCCATACATTCCGACCGATCGCTAGTCCTAGCGAAGTTTTTTCAGAGGAAGACAACGATACCCAACGCTCAACAAAACAGGCAACCAATTTCTGGGGTTCCGTCACACTGGTATCGGATCTGAAGGGGAGACAGGCGAACGATAATATGGAGGACAAATCAGATTCTGATAGCATCGAATTTGCTGATGGTATGAACAACAGTTTCTGTTATATTTCAATTCAGTTATAGCTAAAATGTATTATATTGTATTACTGTGTTATGTTACTGTATAAATTTTAATTTAATAGCAAAAATGGATGGTATACTATTATTAAAATCGAACACTTAAAATTCAAGTGGAATTTATTCTATATTCGGAGAATAATTGATCTTGATTATTTAACTATTCATTCCAAGTGATGTTTTTTATTATTTTTATTATATATATATTTTATATATTTTTAGATGCCCCTTGGCCACAATCAGTCTGTTCCAAAGCTTGTTCACTATCTCCGACCGTTTCTGCCACAGACCTTAAATCTCCAATTCCTTCACATAACGGTTCGATCCTCTCGCCTCTCGCAATGTCGCCGGACGCACAAGCGGAATCGGTAATAAAGACCGAACCTGTGTCTCCTCTAAGCACTAATTCTTCGGGAGACTCAGTTCGAGAGCACGAAAGAATTTCGCCTGCACTAAAAGCTAATTTTCTGCCCAAGGCGTCTTATCTTGATCGACCTGTGCCGCCCTCCTTCCAAGATGAGTTTGGCGAAAGGCGTGCAGCAATGATGTATCAGCATGCACATGGTATACATGCAGTTACTTTGTACTAATTCTGCTAATTCATTATTTAATTTACCAAGGCTAAATTATCCTTTAAAATCCAACACCACCAATAAGCAATCTATGATGTAATTTTTAAATAATTTCTATGATAGTAAAAGTATATTGATTTGATCTCGCCTGAGAATTGCCATGCGTTCAGCGTCTTTTATCCAGACATTCGTATAAGGATGTCAACACGATATTTCAAATTCAAACAACTTTTTCCTAATTTCAGACACGTGCTTTTCTCCTGCCGGAAATAATGCAAGCAATTACAGCAAAGAGAGTAAGTGCCCCACTCCCAGATGTGACGGTACGGGGCATATTACCGGACTTTATACTCACCATCGCAGTTTCTCGGGATGTCCACATAAAGACCAAATGCCGAAAGAATGTAAGCACTACTGACTAGCGGAAAAATTCATCTTTTCGTATTTTAAACGTTCTGAATACTGCTTGGATATAGTGGTCGACAGGTTAAATGATAGTATTTTCCATTTGCAGTGCAGAATATGCATGACACCTCGGTCAAATGTCCAACACCGGGTTGCACAGGGAAAGGTCACGTCAATGGTAACAGACAAACTCATAGAAGGTAAATAAAGGAGTATATTACAGAATTTCCTCTTTATTATCGTGTCCCGCGTGCAAGTATTCTACGCATTGCCGTTTTTCTAACTAAATTCTTAATATTTTTAAGCTTATCTGGCTGCCCGATCGCCATGAATTCGAAAACTAAAGTCCAGCAACAGCGCCATCTAACGGTTGATAATTTTTCTTTGTCGGCCTCGCAAGGTAAGAAGCAAAATATTTCATGTAGCTATACGAATACTATTTTTATAAACGTTTGAAGCTGTGTATTGGGTAACTTAGTAGCTAGGTATTAGACAAGGTATTGGGCAATTTAGAAACAGATGAGTTATCCTATCAAACATTTTGTAAGCAGGCATGGATTTCAAGCCTCATTCGGTCATATCGACGACTCCCGTCTTCGCGTCATCTTCAGAATCATCTTTTGTAAATCCGTATGCGAACATTCGAGATCAACGGCTCTCTGGATTGCTAAATCAACGTAGAATGAAAGGTAATGTGAAATACGAAATATACAATTTAATAATTTTGACTCCATTTTTTAATTAAAATGAGTGATGGCAGTTTGTCCGACCTTAACCATAATTTGAATATGTTTTGTATCTAGAAGAGAGAACAGAGGGCGAAATGAAAAATCTATATTCACACAGCGGCAGCGATTCCTCTATGAAATGTCGTATCTCGCCGGTAAATCAAAACGAGCTATTTCAATCACCAAGAATCTCGACTAATGTTAATCTCAAATCGAACGATGAGGTTTGTATGACTCTACATAACCTCGATATCTCGATAGTAATGATTTATTGAAGTAACTTTTCTAATTCCTATTCTGGTTATTCTGTTTAGCCATTCAGACTTGCCGCCAACTTGGCAGCAGCCGCCAGCATGATGCCGAGTCCGTACAGTTACTTTGGCGGAAATATGGGTTTTGTGGATCCGCGAATGCCTTCATTACCTCCGGGATTTTTGTTAGATCCCGAATCAGCTAAACTAATGGCACTTCGATTTATGGCTATGCAGTCGAGCCAAGCGTTTCCTCAGGTAAGTGTTGATAAAAAAATGGGAATCACATGGGGTATTAAAGGGCACAGAGAATTCCATGATGTAGTCACCAATACATTTAGTTATAGTTACATACATCGTGCCTGTAACAACAACTATTTTTTCACACTATTAAAGATACCTCCATCTCTCTTCCTCCATCCCCTATTCTCATCTATGCAAATGAGGGAAACCTCTGACAAGAGGACCATGCAAAACATCGCTGACCAAGAAGTTTGCTCAAAAAAGAGAAAACTAGATTTGGATTGGAATTCCGAGGCAGAAATCAAGGATGGAAAACAAAAATTCAAGACTAATTTTTCTCCCATTTTCGGTACCCCGGAACCTACTATCCTTCCTCGATCCCCGAAGAAAACAATTCCTGATCTGCAGCGTTCTCCCATTTCTCCAATTTATTCCGATGACAGCGAGAGGACCAAAAGCAGCAGTGTTGATCGGGATGAGAAGGATTCGGGATTCGCAGATGATTCTGGAAAACGAGAAGAATTCGGATCGAGAGAGAGACAGAATAGAAGATCGCAAGAACCAGTTAGAAATCTTGAGAAAAAGCGGAAAGAAGCAGTTTCTCCTTGGTTGAAAAAATCTCACGATTTAGATAATACCGCCCTCGATCTCAGCGTCAAAAACAAGCCCATGATCAGGAGGAGGTCGCAAGATGAAATCAGTGTAGGAGATTATCAAGATTCTCGGAAACGATCCTTCGTTAATTCCTCTCCCCCTTCGTACCCAAGGCGAACGATGGATGACATGATTAAAGCAGTCACCAGTAAATCAATGTACAGTCAAGAGCATCTGCGAGAATTACTATTTCGTTCGGCAAAATTGAAAGATAATATGCGAGCCGTAAGTAGTCTTGAGTTTTTCAATTCAAATTAGAAAGTTTTTCGCTTGATATTGTCTTATCGTTACAATGCATTTTGCTTTTCAGATTAAAGACTTGTACAAAGGAAAAGCATTCCCTACATCTCAAAATGATATTCATGTTCCGGGCGGTTTCAGGACGTGTGCGTCTAGAAAATCTCCAATATCAAATCTCAAGGAAAATTACAAAGGAGAAAAAAAAAAACTTTCTGATGGACACCACAATACTCACAATTTGACGTACAGTTCTTACGCAAGTAGGTTTCCTGATTTATTAATAGATTAATATAGATGTTGGTGATGTAACTGATGCAAACAGACTACGAACTCTTATTAAATGTTTAATTTCTTCTTGTACAGAACAATACTTTCATCATCGCAGTCAACAACAAGAGAATTCAAGACCAGAGCATTCGCCTGAGATGAAACCTAACATGGCTGACATAAAACCGAGGTAAATATTGGTAAATTTTTCATTTTATTTCTCATTTGTATTCTAATAGAATTGATCCATCAACTCACCAACACAATAATAATTTATAATTACTATTATTATCTTAGTTTTTATCCGATTACATAACGACAAATGTGAGACGATGTAATTTTTATTTGTTAATGTTATTCATATTTCAGGTCTCCTTTTTCATCTTTCCGAAATCTTCCGACGATGCTGGCCATGCAACATAGCCGTTCCGAAAGCATTCCTCCTCCTTTCTCCATAAACGGTACCGTTTCGAGCGTGAGCAAAACGTTTTCATCGCCTGTGATGACGTCATCTCCCATTCGTACGCCACCGACCCAGATTAACCAGGAAAATATCAAAGCAATGTTGTCGCTGAAAGAGAAACCACAACCTTTCACGTAAGAATAACAATAATCTGTGACCGGGAATATGATGAAAACGTTTCTATGTCTCTAAAACTAAGATTTTTGAAACTTTTCAGGCTCATCCCTCTCAAGCAGAAGATTGCAGGAAAGAAGAAAGAGCTTCTTGCATGCCCCATGCCTGGATGCGATGGCAAAGGTCATTCAACCGGAAATTACACGTCACACAGGAGTCTATCCGGTTGTCCACTCGCTCCTAGATCGTTAGTTACAGCTTACTCATGTGAAATGAAGTGAGTTTATCAGAAATAATATATTTAAAATATTTAGTTTAATGTGATAATATTGCAGAAGTTTTAGATGTTTACTTTATGATTTATAACAGTGAATAGCTCAATATATATTACTGATTATAAGCTATGATTACGCAAGTAACGAAGAATTGATTGTAATAGCATAATGTAATAAAAAATATTTCCCATTATCTGTTGGAAATATCGTGATATCGTATTCGATTTCTTCTATCGTAAAGATTATTAACTTATTGCTGTTATTTTAGATGCCCTACAGAGGATTGTGACGGTACTGGACACATTACGGGCAACTACACTTCACACAGAAGGTACAGTACTACATTGTCTACATGTAGCATACATAGGGTTGTTAATGTTGATGTTAACTTCTCTTAATCTGGTGAATTAGTTTTACTGTAGTTTCTAATACGCCACTATGGTCGAGTTGCTCGAATTCAGCAATGTTTAAACTGGGCTATTCCGCTAGTGTACATTATTTCATTTCCATCAAGGAGTGCTCGAATAAATGGAAGAAAATTCTGGAAATTCGCGACAATTTATAACAGATAAACGCCTCTATACCAGAGCTACTTTCTTGGCATTTTTATGGGAGACTTTATGTATCATGTATGAGTTAACTTTATAATATAGAACAAAAGTGACGATTCGTTTGTACATAACATTAAGCTCATAAATTGTTAACGAGTGCAAAGTGAAAAGTGTTTTCATCGAGTACTTATGCTGTGGTGAGCTGTCATTCCGAAAAATTAAAATCATTGATACGTCGATTTGTATTTCAACTCTGCGGTGACATTTCTTGTCTGGTTTTTAATTTAATATACATTATTCCTAAAATTGTCGCTTATCTCAAACTGTTTCTGAGTCTGAGTTTCTAAGAAGTATTTTAATTTTGTCCGCGCCGTAATGAATGTCTGTAATGGTGACACATTTGCTTGTGCTATATTATTAATGCTCGCGGAATATGTAATTTTTATCCTAACAACTACCACCTACCTCATAAATATAATTTACCATTCGATAGGTGTTTCTCTATGCTCATCATGCAATGCTAGTCGATTCTAGATTTCATTTTCTATATCATTTTTTCATTCCAGTTTGTCAGGGTGCCCAAGGGCAAAAAGAAATCGTCAGAATACAAATAGCACCGACTTACACACAATGTCACAAACTGGATTCAGAAACATTACCGAATCTCATGAAAATCAAAAGATATTTGAACGGCAAGATCCAGATTCTGATCAAGAAAGGTCACCTATCAGTTCGACTTGTTTCGATTTCCAGAAATCTCATACGTTCCTTTCTCCCTTTGCAAAAGGTATGAGAATTTTTCGTTTAAGATTAGATTAAATTTTTCATTACCACTTTATTAACTTGTGTAGTTATATTAGAGCAGATCTGTCAATATTCCTTTCGGTAAAACGTAATTAATTTTCTTTAGCTCGAATTATGTCACACCACGGAAAAGAAAATTTCGAAGTTGAATTTATCCGACAATTTCCAACATCCCCTCGTGATCCCGAAAATAACCAGGCACCAGATAACAGAAGACGGTAATTAGAATAAATAGAATAGAATACATTAGTCTTAAACTTTATAACTAATTTATTACCATGTTCTAAATAATAATAAATCTGTTATTAGACATTCTGATGTTGAAGCTGTTACTACACCGTCTCCCAAGGCGAATACCGAAGAAATGCAGACAGGGGGGTTGACTTCACCTCTAGCTTGCAAATCTAACATCCTCAGTCCAATGTGCAATCAAGAGATCAAAACGGACAATGATATTCCCGATGACGATGAAAAATACAACGAAGTTATCAATTCCATATTGAGGATAGTGCGAGAAAACAAGGTTTGTTGTCTATGTCAGTGACTCGGCTTACAGTACTTGATTTAGTTGCAATTTGCTCAGTTCTATTTCTTATGACATTTGCAGTCAGAGCAAGACAGCGATCATAACCAGAATGGTTACCACGGCAACAAACCTGAACGTCAGATGTTTAGCGCAAAGCGAGATCTGATGATGCGATTGGCAGGAATTGCTCTTCCTTACACAAGGGTAAGTGAAGCGCTAAGCTTACCTAATGCCCTTTATACTGTCAAACGTATACCGTAATTAAATTTCCGTAGTTGAGGGAAGAATCAAGCTTGTTCTTGTAGAAAAAATAAAACGTCATCCAGTCTCGAGTAAACGGTTGAATTAACTTCGAGCGAGGCAAAGTGATTTGCCGCGTTATAAGATCTATCGTGCGGCGTCTGGGGAATTGATTTTGTCGGATTGCGACACGGAAAATTATCCCAAGAAAACTCGAGACTTTCTATTCTTACTTCGGGACCGTATATCATTAAATTTCACGCCAATTATAGCTTGAGACTTTGCATCGAAAACTTATTACGACGGTTCAATGAATAGAAACATTTAATTAAAAGGTCGACTTGAAAATCCTAAAACTCCCCTAACTGATCCTTACTCAATAAGCATAAGAATAAATATTTGGGTTTGGGTTCAATTCAACCCTCCGCTTCGAGATCCGCCGGGAATACGCTACTTCTGATTATCAAACTGATGTTTCCGCATCATGCGTCCGACGCTCATCGGGTCGGATGATAGATTTTTACCTTTGTCGATGGTTCATTGAATATTAGTAACAGTACCAGCGTAGATTTATTCTAAACCTATTTTGTTTGTTACAGGAATTTCCCACGCAAGAAAACTTCACTTCGTACATTACACAGCTGCGCGATTTCTTGCAAAATCAGACATGCGAAGAAAGTAAGGCTCTATTGGCTGCTGTACGTGAAGCGGTCTACGAATGATGAACTCCTCCTAGCATCTACTACATTTGGAAAGTGAACATTTATATGAAATTTATTTTTATTATAATTCTTATTTACTTAAATTGAATCATTTTTCGTATTCCTTAAGTTAATTAAGTTAATTCCTATGGAATTACATTTGATTTATTCAATGTAGTTCAATATTCTTTGCCGCGTTTTAGAAACCTGTTTGTATAGTATAACAACATTACTAAAACACTGTAACGGGCTTTATTGATAAGGTACTAATGCTACGAAGAGCTGTGTATATCTTTAGACTCACTGTAGATGTGAAATATATTCAGATACTGTATTATTCTCGTTTTATATATGAGTTCAATTTGAATTTCATTTTTCTTTGTTGATTATGAGAAACCGTAAGACACAACGTATTCCAGTCCCTGACTTTGATGATTTTGTCTGAAGACAATTTCTCAAGGACTTATTCGATTCCGAATGAAGTTTAATGTAATATCGGCTTACTTGAAATCTGTATATACTCTTTATTAATGTTTATCATCCAAAATATGTGTATTCCTTCATTATAATCATCGGTGTTACTGTTTTACTATAATATGAATTCCAGTCTTGCAGACGACTAGTCCCTATTCACTGCCTGCATCTTCATCTGGTGGTCGTTGACCTATATAATCCTTTTCTATTTGGTAACCTCTTTTTTAATTCTGTATAAACGGTATTTACTTGTCTAGCATATTGTTGCTATCATTATTTTTGCGTGGTTGTGTTGTTTATTCAGTAACGTGTTCTTCACACCCGGCTTCTACTGTTAAATTATATACTGTAATCATTTTCCGTTCCTCTTCAACAAGTTTTCTTGCATTCATTCAAGTAGTACTTATTTTGTTGGACTATGTTAAACTCCAAAAGTACGTAAAAATTCTTTAGTACTAGTGCTTTTTGTCGAAATTTAATAGGTTTAAATAAAACTATTTTGCAAGCCATATATACAATAGCGGATAATCGCTGTTTTTTTTGTAAGGATATGCAAATTCTATGCTTCCGAAAAAAGCCAAAATCAGGGCCGATTTGAGCCAATTGGACCAATATCTCCTTATTCATAGAACATCGCATAATTTTATTTCTCTGAGCCACCTCCTTAAATGTTCCCAATTGCGGCCGGCAGATGTCGTCCTTGGACTGATTTTCGAGAATACTGTGATCGTGTTAGGTTTAGAAATACGGGAAAAATAGCATATATTAGAAGAGTGAATATAATATACATATTATATATGTATATCTTATGTGCTGATATTCGAAAATTACGGAAAATCTACTGTTACTGTCTTGGATTGTGGTTTTTATGAATGCATCACCGAGAATGTGGAATCTGACCTTTTACATGGGTCAGCTAAATGACTGAAAATCAGTCAGCCGTAACAGTAGCGTTGCTTGGCCGTAGTAACGCTTAAGTTAGTTAAAGTAAAATTCTATTAGATTCTACTGAAGTTCGATTTACTGGTATTCTGCTTAGTTTCATGACATGTAATAAACGGGCATGTGTCACGATATGTATACTATGCGATGAAATATCATATATAAAATGGCAATATAGTAGGATAGCTGGATGTAACTCGAACAAGATTCTACGTTTTCAATCAATGATTCTCCAATGTCAAATGCTGCAGCAATGAGCCAATTTTAATAATGGCGAGTATATTTGAATTTTTGTATACACGTGGTTTGGTGACAACAGATACCTATCCCATACCAGGTCCCAGTCAAATCATACTGCTTTCTGGTTTTATTTATATTAAATAATATGCATATAGGATGGATCGAGGGTAGGGGACATATCAGATGGATTCATTATCGAATGTGGTTCTTATCGACTAGGAATCACCCCCAACTAATTTAACTCTTTTATGGTGTTGTGTTTCTAGAGCTCAAAGCATGAAATGTTGCAAGTACTTCTTGAGTACGGTATAGTGGATCGAAATGGGAATTCTAAGTTGAATGAAGATGATATTTCAATCAATGAACTGTGGCTGCTGTACAAGAGAGTTGAAAATGAAAAAGAAGAAATAGAACTGGAAAGAAGTAAAGAATTTGATCAGGTAATTCACATTTTCATTCTTTATTTACAATTAGGTCAATAATAAATCTTTATCTTGTGCTCTAAGTGCTGAATGCTAACAGGCAATAACACGCCATTTGACTTGACAATAGTTTCAGATTTTGATTTTAATTGCAATCTCATCCCTTCAATCTAATTAGATGTATTTGTATTACCGTAGATATAATTTATCAGGCTTTGCATCAAGTGTCTTAATTTAATATTCTTTTATTTTTAACTATTAGTTAATTAGTTAATTATTACTAAGTTGCATTTCATTGACTTTTTCAACCATTCACTGAGGAATTGGATCTGATGCAGCCCACTCTTTTATTTTGTTTGTATTGTATTGTTCAGCTTAATAAATACGTCCAAGATGTGAGAAGTTTAAGTGAGGAAAGAGATCAACTTACAACTCAGTTTGATCAGGAGAATGAACTTTCGAAGCAAGAAATAAAACAGCTCAGAGATAGCAAATGTATGTACATTAATTGGATAATAAAATGTGTTTATTACTTGATTCAAGTCATGAAACCTTTGGTTGATTGATTGTAAGTTTTTTCAAATCTATTTTTTGAAAAGTCATACTAAACAATTTNTCATTCCATTCAGTATTTTTAGATTTGAAGAGTTTAGGATGAATGACAATAATTAAAATTTATATTCTTTATTCCATCAACTTTGTATCTAGCATAATCAGAATACATTTAGCATTTAGAATATTTATCGTCCATTTATCCCAGCTGTTAAGGTTTTTTAGCCCTATAAATGATAAAGTTATATCATAACTTTGAATATAAATACAAGAAATACTATTTGCTTGAGGCTACATGCAGCTCTGTTTGTTGTTTTTCATTTGGTTTAACAACTGTTTATCGTAGCCATAACGACACTGCTTGGCTTTACGCTTGATAAAAAACAGGCATCCTCACTTCGAGCATACCAATGAATAATATACGGAACAGTCATCACATTCCAACTTGGGTGTTGTCATAGAAACAGATTCACTATAACAAAAGTTCTTTTTATGTTTTAATACCAGTGATTTTCCACTAAAACGCTTCAGTGAATTCTATGGTGTTCATGAAATATCAGTCAGCTTGAATCGAATTTATTATATTTTTAGTTCCAGGCGGAATGAAACGTTCTTTTAGCCTAGGCAGTTATATGGTGACAGGGACGCAAGAAACTGAATCAACGAGACTTATTGCGGAAATGCAGTAAGTTGCATTGTTATTTTTCATCTTCATTTGCAACTTATTTTATATCCATCATGGTAATTATGGTTATTTGTGGGGCAGTGGCATACAAGTACTCCTCACAGTATGTGGGAATTAAAATAGTGAATGGAAGGATGAGCTCGAATAATATATTTGGGTTTAAAAACAGTATAGTGACTGTTAGAATAACTCCCTTCTTATGTGATGTAATAATGGTTTTTATTATGCCAGGTATAATTTATATTGTTTATTCATACAATCATAATATATAATTTTTGATTGACAAAAAAGATTAATAGATACATAACATAGTAACATTTAATTTTGGCTATTCTTATTATATAGCTATAAATGAAATATTACAATGCAAGAGCTGAAGATATTTGTAGTTAAAGGTCCTGATGGAGTTTGCGCATTTAGATCTGCTCTCGAAGCAGAAGAACAACAAGCGGATGCAAGAGAGGACAGACATCGTCAAGAAATGTTAGCTATGGAACAGAGAGTAAAACAATTGGAAAAATCAATTGAAAGAAATACAGAAGGAGCAAGAAACGTATGAGCAACATTATAAATTTATCTAGGTAAACATAAACGAAGTAAATATTGTTTATATCGTGTTCTCTATTCTTAGAATACAGGTTATATGGATCCAGTCATTGAAATTAATGAACTGAAAGCACAGATAGCTGAACTCGATAAGCAGAAGAAAGTGAGTTGCATTATTCAATTCTCAAGTGTCCCAAGGATGTATACAAATTTAATAGCTCAAGAAGGATTAGTTTACCTTATATCTATATACATTCATAGTACATCTGACAATAATGAGTAACAGTAAGTAAGTTGATATACGTTTATCAATTTATCAGGAGCTCAGAGCAGAATGTCTCGAATATCAAGAGAAATATCACACTGCTGAACGTGATGCAACTAAGTCTGAGGTTGGATGGAACAGTTGTCAAAAACAATTAAATGTTCAGAACGAGAGCAGTAATCAATTAAAAGAGCGTAATGCAGAATTAGAGCTTGAATTATCAAAGGTTTGTTGAATATATTCTTTATATATATATTTAAATATATTGAATATACAGGAAATTTCTGGTGAATTTCATTTCAATTTTCAGGCACTGAGTCAACTACAAAGTGCAGTAGTAAAGCAGAACAGAGACAGGCAAGATCTTACGAGGTTCGAAGAAAACTTGGTGCAGAAGAATGAACGAATTGATGATCTGGAATTAGAGGTATTTGTCTCCTTTTATAGTTTTAATGTGAGCCAATAAATAATGGTCCCTCTGTTCCTGAGAATTTAAAGGGGGATCGAATTATTATATTCCCGATCAATAGATCAAAAAAGACCCATTTCAGAACCTGTAGAAATTCATATTTTTCTTGTTTTCATTATATCAGCTCAGTGATTGTAAACAAGATCATGAGATTGAGCTGAGGAAACTAAATGAAAGAAGAAACAATGTTTCAGTTTACATGCCCTCCGATAAAGGTTTCCTTTCAGATATCCAGATGAAACTCACCAAGGCTGAGACAGATCTTGACAAGGAGAAAACAAAGAGGTTAAATTGTTATAGAATATTCTAGAGCAGTCTTTACCAACCTTCCTTACCACAGAACCCAGGTATTTGTAAGGTCAAAGGACAATTTCCTAATGGATGCTTATACAGTTCTGGGCTCACGGATTATTAAAATTTATATTCAAAATACTTTCTTTTACTCTCGAGCCTTACTAAATTTTAAACGTAGCTCACAAACATTCAGGTGTCGGGTGGCCCTAGGCTGGGAACTGCTGTTCGATGATCACCTATAAAGCTAATAAGTTGCTTATATATTGATCAATGAAACTTTCAAATCTCAGATTTTTGACTGAAGAGCAAGTAGAGTCGGTTAAATTGGAACTAGAAGCAGCCTTGCGTAAGAAACATGAAATGTTATTGGAGATCGACAAGTTAAAGCAGAAAAATAACAGCTCTGAAAGAAAGTTACTCATGATGACTAATGATTATGATGGTTTGTCTGAAGAGGTTGGTTCATGTTAACGCAGATGTATTTTAAATTTAAAGATTTTCTGTATATTCATATTCATAAAGTTGATCATCATCTTATTAGCATCTGTAAATATCCTAACATTGATCAATTTAAATCTCAGAAAATGATGAGCGAGATGTCCCGAGAACAGTTAGAAGACATCGCGAATGTGTTCAGAGTAAAAATGAAAAACTCTTTTCAAAAAGCACAAAATTATGAAGAGAAATACAGAAGTCTGAAACAAAAGCATCAGAGCAAGATTCGAAAAATAAGGTTATTTGATGATGGGGTATTATTTGGGGGTTTATAATGTCTTATGATCAGATCTGTGGTATTATTGCTTTTTCTTGTCTCTCTATATACCTGCGCAATCTGACCTCATATCTGTATAACTGATTAGACTTTGTCTTGAATTCGGTAGTTTATTATAAAAAGCCGATTTTTATTGGTGACGGTATTGGTGTAATATTTATGGTGTGCATTATAGAAGTATCGGCAACTGATTGTATTATTACCATTATTAATTGTCTATAAAATTATACTCCTTATACAGGCTCTGTTAAAGTATGTTTTATTTTGAGAGGAATTTTTCATGTTAGAGAGTTATTCACGATCGAACGTTCCACAACAGCAGACGAGGTAGAAACACTTGAACTGCGGATGATGCTGGCCGAATCTGCTCTCAGATGCGAGATGGAATGGAAGGAGTTAGCTATCAAAAAGATTCGATATTCTGAACAGGAACAAAGAAATGCAATTATGAGGGAAAATGAAGCAAGAGATTCAGCAGACAACAAGTAAGAGATAAACAAATTTCATTTTGTAATAGAATCATGAGGCACAACACGGTTACAGTAGATACCAATCTCAAAGGCCTCAAACTTGAAGTAATCTATATTGTTGTCAGAAAGTGTGAACTGAATTTGCTTCTCGAAAAGAACAGGAGTCTTGATGATGCAAATCAGAAGCTTCAGAATCAGTTGGCTCTACTCGAATGCCAGAAACAGGAGATAGAAAAATTAGTGAAAAGAGAAAGTCAGAAAAAGGTAATCCTGACTTTTGTCTATTAATAATTGCTCCAATCATTTATATTTCCATTGCTTCAATGTGTGTTTATGTCTATATATTCATATTTAGGAACTGAATACCTTACTGAGCAACTTGAGCCTCAGTGGCAGTTTTCCAATTTCTTCAACGCAGCCGGAGGCTACTGATGTTGTGGTAGCCACAGCTTTGGATATCATGACAGGTACTAAACTCAAAAAGGTGCTTGAAGTCACAGCGGTCCAAATATTGGTTATGATCAGTGGTGGTAGTGTGGCTGAAGGCCACAGGGTCAAAAAATAATAAGATTCGATATCAATTATAATTTATCTTCGTGGAGGATTGAAGCACAAACCATTTTGTGATGAAACATGTTACTGTACTAGTACTGTAACAAATTGATTCATATGCTTGTACTGACTTGAATATATACTAATTAAGATTGTTCTGAAAATGATTAGATTTACATGGAAAAGATAAGCATAAAACTACCTCGATCTCTGGAAATGCAATGTTTTCGTCAAGTACCGAACAAACCAGATTGAAGCATTCAATAAAGCGGACGGATCTGTGAAAGTGAAAATTTAAAATTTGTTCCAGAAATATTTCCGTATGGTGGATGCAGTCTTTATACTAACAGTGCAAGCATCAAACATTTATGCAAAGTACAAAGCACCAGCTGCATAGGCTGATATTAAAATTATCATCCTGGATTATATTGTAAGGTAAATAATGTTTATTTGCCCTTTTTTATGCTATCTGACTTAGAAACTTTTCATATAGTATTTCAAACAATTCCATATGCTAGTTCGCACATACTACTTTGTCGTTACTTCTTGTTGAAATATTAAACATTGAAGCCTAAGATTTATATATTTGAGCTTGCCAAATATTATATTTTTATACTTATAATGCCATATTTTCAAATAAACATTGTCCTTAAGGTCCATTCTACCCACTTCCACTTTATAAAGTTCTTTCCACTTTGCTTTTCACACTTATCGTGTGAGAGTACCAGCAGCTTCAAAATGAAAAATTATATCTGAATATCTTCAATTTCTCTTATAAGAATTGTTTCTGTGGGTTCCATTATTTACTTGACTTGTGCTTTACCTATTGTCAAACAGTATTCAATTATTTGTCCAGTATTAATTGTACTATGCATTCTTCAACATGGTCCAAATCAAATAATGTGTTCTGCAGTATTTCAAGATAATAACAGTGTTCGAATAATATTTCCCACACTGGAATGAGTTAAAATGTCATATTTTGCCCAATTGCACATTTCCCTGAAAAAGAATCCTGTGTCTTTATGCTCATTATCATATTTGGTGGTTCAGTGTAGTTTGTTCCCAACTGGAATATGTTAAAAGTTCCAAGTGTTCATTTGTTTTGCTTGTGAAAAGGAATAGATTTATCTTATTTCCCCCCAAATTTATGAAATGATCGTTTAGTAATTTAGTTTATGTAGCCGAATAATATTTCTTTCATAGTATGTTTTAAAATGCCTATATTCTACCATGCATGACATATTTTATTTTTGCTATAAAGAAGTATATATATTTTTCAATGCTCTCTTCTCTATTACTTACAAAATGTAATGTAATGATTAAAGAACTGAATTAATGAAGGGGTTTACAAACTGCAACTGGTATTCTAGCAGAACTAAATTGATTTTGAATGAATAATATGTGGAATAACTGTGATGAGGAAGGTTATTGGACGAAACGCTTCTTTCTGACTGCCTTATTGATATATGAACAGTAGGGTGAGAATACTGAAGGTATGGAATACTAAAAAACTATTTAAATATCTCTGGAAGGGAAAAAAGTTAATTTGCATTTTTTTAAGCTCCCTAGGTGGTGTTTGAGAACTTATTATAACTCCCGCTGTCAGCGCTGTAAGCTAGGTCGCGTGTTAGATTGTGTTTTGCCTTTGAGATAGCGCTTTTAAAATCCTCTAATTACCCGAGCTTTAGCGTTACCTGGCAATAAAGAATTCAAATTCATAATTCCTCTCGGTTACAGCGGAGATTTCGTTGACAGAGACATTTACTTCAGCCTTTTGTTAACTTGAAGATTTGAAATGTCTATCCCACTGTCTGTTCGCACTGTTTTGGGTACCATGGAAATTGGAAGGAGAATGGGAGTCCAAGAAAGCAAAAAACTTTTGAAAATATTCAACAGGTACCAAAAGACAGAACTAGATTCTGCATTTATGTATTCTGGTGGACAAACCGAAGAATATCTCGGAGAAATCAAAAACGGAATCAACAGTGACTTCCTAGTTGCAACCAAAGCTAATCCTTGGGACGGCAAAGGTCTTGGCAAGGAGAGCGTTCAAACTCAATTGGAAACTTCGTTGAAGAGGTTGAAAGCCAGGCAAGTTGATCTTTTTTACCTCCATGCCCCAGATAATGATACTCCTCTGATAGAAACTTTAGAAGCCGTTAACACTTTACATAAAGAAGGAAAATTTCTGAGGTTTGGATTGTCAAACTATGCTTCATGGCAAGTGGCAGAAATCTATAATATTTGCAAGCAGAATGGTTGGATTATGCCTTCAGTATATCAAGGCATGTACAGCGCCCTAACTCGCATGGTTGAAAAAGAGCTTATTCCATGCCTGCAATATTTCGGGATTGCATTCTATGCATACAGTCCTCTTGGAGGTGGTGTTCTTACAGGCAAGCATCAATTTGTGGATCCTGCTTCAAAGAAGGAAGAGAAGGGCAGATTTTTTGGAGAAAGCCATTTGGCAGGTGTTTATCGCAGCAGATATTGGAAAACAGAGTATTTTGAAGCGATAGAAATGATTAATGCTGCACTATCTTCAGCCTATGGGGAAGGAACCGTCTCAGTTCCAGAAGCCGCCTATAGATGGTTGTATCATCACTCGGCCTTGCGTGGAGATTGTAGGGATGCAGTTGTTGTTGGAGCTTCATCTCCAAATCAACTGGAACAAAATCTAGAGTACACTGTGAAGGGACCTCTAGATGAAAAAGTTGTTGAAGTTATTGAAAGCGCTTGGAATAAGACATCACATCTTTGTTCAGAATATGCCTGGTAGATTATGCAGTGGATTGGGGTACCTGCACACTGTTATAAAATCTAAAATAAGGGTGAATTGAGTGTACTTGTACATAACTAATAGCCGTATTCTTCAAAAAAATTTGAAAGCGCCCTAATTTAATTCCATGCAATAACCTCGCTGATCACTAACCTGTATGTTCATGTTCATATTAATAAATTAATGATTACAATGAAAATACTTATTTTACTCTCAATTTATTCATATAACTATTCATTAATATTTACTTAATTAAATTAAACGCAATTTCTGTATCTTATTTTGTATATTTGTAGTCTTTAGATAGATACAATATTATTTTACAAGGAGTTCATAGTTCAAGTACTCTTCCAATTCGAAAAAAATAATGCCAAGGCTAATATGACGTGTGACAGAAATAAAACAGGAAAATTTCAAACCAAATCGGGTGTGCAAATTGAGCGGAATTCTAAGATTGTAGATTCCAAGTCCAAGTGCCATTAGTTTATTATAATATAATTGATGTGCAAAATATAGTGTAGGCCTATTCCAATCCCACTGTCGGGATGGTGGTCGTACCTACCTAACAATTGTGGTACTGTACGTTAATACATACAAATGCAATGAGCAAATCGTTGCTTGACATTATTGCATTATCCTTTAATGTGTTTAAAATCATGCTTTGCACGCTTGAGTATTGGAATATCGCTTTTGACGATTAGACAATAACATCGTTTTGTGCGCACGTCATACTGTTAACGCCCCTGCCGCCGTCCTGATTATAAACGTTGTTTATGCGAAGGGAATCTTGTTGTCTGAGAGCCTTTCTCACGCACAAGTCTCGGAGCAAGTAAGCAGTAGCTAAAATTACCATCCTCGTTGTTCTCGAAGCATTGTATTTACGCAGCGTAGGTGTTGTTCCATTGTAGGTTCCTAACTAACGCTTGCAGTATTTTAGTTTTAAGACAAAAACATCGAGCTAAAGAAGAATTCGAAAATCGTTACTCTTCTGATCGCCATGAATTTCAAAGTAAAACTGGTGTTCGGTTCTTGGATTCTGTTATCTCTTATGCCAGCGCTAGTGGCATCTTCACATTTTGTAGGAGCTGCTGTCTCCTGGAGGCCAGGACAAGTTTACGAGGAAGGGAAAAAAGAGGTAGGGTTCATTAAAGTTTTCTTTTCAAGTTATTACTACACTGTTCTGCAGTCATTGTTTTTTGGGGCAAATACTTGGAATAGTGCAAAAAAAATCTTAATTTAAATAATACCCTTCTTGTGGCCGAAAAGCATCTTTGCAGTTATACCAATTCAATAATCAGTTCTTCATCTCTCAGACAAAATACAGGTTATTGGTATACATTCTAATATTCGTGTATACGCATTCGCATATACGCATTTATGAAGAACAGATTCTTCATTCGTTCGAAATATTTTTAAGACGTTTTGATACTGTCCAGATATACACTGTTAAATGTTTTTCAATTTACGTTTATTCTTTGGATTTGTGCCAGACTAGGTTATTCGATAGTTAGCGGTATTTTTACATTGAGATTGACGAATTCCGATTTGAGTATGGGCCACAGGCGGGAAAATGAATCACATCCAGTCGAAGCATCTAAAATATAAATAACGAAACTAAATAGGTTATGATACTAAAATTTTAAATCTTGTACAAATTGATATAACGGAAGCGATAATATCACTTTTGTGGTATGACCTATAAGCAATCTTTATGTGAATGTTATAAAAAATGATCGGTGCGATGTATATTCGGCTCGTTCTTATTATAATTTATAAATTTTATGGGTTAACACGGGACGCTGAGAGCCAAATATACCTTTGGTTTGCAAGTGCGTGTGACGCCAAATTAGGTCAAATGCGGACTGCGTATACACGACATTACGTGGCTTTAGGAATTTTAGAAGATACAGACGCGATAAGTGCCGTAAATGTTTATGCATAAATAAAAGCTACTGCTGATGCGTAATTTTTCAAAAATATTACGTGAAAATATATTGTGTATCTTTCGTAATTACAAACTTTCTCGATATGCATCAGGCGTTTTTATAATTGAATTGAAAAAAAAACTCGATAGGCAGTTCCCAGCATTAGTTGATATGATAGAATACTAGGTAGGGTATGATATATTGATAGAATTTTTGCTTGAATACACTTCTTCAATCTAACTTCTGTAATCTTAAAGATAGTTAATTTTGATGCCAAATCATGAAAAGGAGAAAACTACCGCGGTGTGTTTCGTTTACTGTAAATGTTTGCAACTTTGCATCATTGTATTTGTTACAACAAGTGAAATTTATCGTTTTGAATTACTGTTAGAATACGTAGCCAATACTCCATTCGATAAGCCAGAGATTATCGTCCAAGATTAGGCAATTACCTGAAAAGAGCTTTTTCCACCAAAACCTTAAACAAATGAAACTACGAGATAAAAACAAATAGGTTTCTTTTGAAAAAAAAACATCGTTTAATGTCATTAGCGAGTTTTCTTGGGGCGTGAACTAGCCTAATAAAGATTGCGGTAGTGCAGCTTGCACGCGATAGATATTTTAACACATTCCAAGCAAAATAGTTACGGTGAAGAGTGAATCTATCCCGGTCTCACGCTGCGCAGCATAGAGTTAATATATGCAACCATGTGATCCATCACTTTCATTTCTCTGTCTGTACGAACCCACGAGGCCCTTGCTTATGCCAAGTGGGTGAAGCATTGTTCCTGATGACTTGGGGCACAAAAGAGAATATATTTCAAGAAGATCAGTGTCAAAATAACAGTTCAATAACACCTATTATATTCATTATTTTACAATCCTTAGTTTATATCCTATTTCTCTGTATCTTCCACACTATATAGATAAAAAAATTGATCACTATGTATTAAATAAATTGTAATATAAAAAAAAAGTATCGTTAAAAAGGCAACGCGTTAATCTTGGTGTACGACTAAATCCCGGTGGTACAATAGCCCCCAGACACAAAAACCCATTAAAAAATATATCCTAATCCAAAATACCAACCACAGACATGAGAGGTTCTTCTACTCTATACCACAGTTAAACGCGTTGTCTATTTATTTGTTCCATTATTCGCTTTAATCTGGGTTACTCTCACAGCGCACATTTCTAGTTCTTGGTTTATTAAAAGACATCCTTTAAAATGGAAATATTTTGTTTTTATAACTCTTACCCCGTACGTGATCGTTTAATGGAAAAGGGATTAGGCTCGAGCTGGATACTAATTACCTCAGATTACAACGTGCTAATTCGATTAAGGCGGCTTACGCTTTGTACATGAGCAGGGAAAAATTATTAAATTCAGCCCTGACAAGTTATTTACAGCGTGTTATACAGAGATTTACAAAGGATGTGCTCTGTTTTCAATCTAAACGATAATTCTACTTTTGTTCTAGCTGTTAGTCGACTACAGAATAGCTTGGAAAAGATCGCATTTGGATGCGACGCAATGCAATGATGCCGATATAATCAATCAGAAGTTGATGGCAGTTCCTGAAACAGATATAAAATGGAATTGTACGAATGGATGCGAAGGATTTTCAGCCACGAGTAGTGTTGTATGCTCGGAATTTGACGAGGAAGACGACTGGTCGATTGGGTATGCAACAGCGGCAACGAACATTACAGGAGATTTGTTGTTTGGCATCGCGTGAGTATCATCATTGTTTAATATGTATTGTTTGTATTTAATATTCAACTACTGCAAATCCACAATCCACATTTTTAATCAAGTTCTCATACCAAGCAATCTTTTTCGTATCGCGGTCAATTTTTAACTACTTTTGCAGATACACTGGTTGTTGCTGGGTCCCATCATTGGTATATGGCGGAGAAAACTGGAGGGTCGCCATTGCAGGAGATCTTAATAGTAGATCCGATACTAATCAAGCGAATAATCCTCCAACAGTGTCTGTTACCCCAATAGTGAGGTACAATATAGCAGTCAGTTTACCACTATTTCTTATTAATGATGTATACATTAGATTGGTTTGGGTTTTTAGGTTTCAAGCCGGATGTCCAGATCACATGGATATAGTGATGTATGACTCGGACGGTGATGACGTCTCATGTCGATTAGCAACTGCAGATGAATGTACGTCTACCGAGTGCACTAGTTATCCATATTTCAAGCTTACCAAGGTAATATTCAATTGAAGATACAAATAATGCCAATATCTTACAACACAACTATTTCCATTTCTAGTAGCTTCTTCTCTTGAAATTCTTTGAATTGCCAATGGCTTGACTCGCTTCTGGTAAATATTTCTGGTAGAATTCGCAACAACAGTAACTGTTCTATAAATACATTTTATCAATCATCAAAGCCGTCCCTGGAAGTAGATATAGGTTGTATTGTCACCTGCTTCACAGACCAGTAGCAGATGGAATGAACTAGTAAATTATCAGTTCTTTCCACCTGAGCTGCCCGACGGTTCATGCATATCGGACAATAAACAAAATGAGTGTTAGTTGGTAACGAGCGAAAGTGGCAACTACCGCAGTAAGTTCAAAGATCATACACAGATATCAGTTTCCATCTTCAAGGTTAAAGGTACTTCATAAGGTTGATTCCCCAAGAAACCTCATTTCACACATCTGTCATCACCGTCATGCTGGCGATCGTTTTGTAGGCTGAGATCACCCAGGTCCTCATTGGAGGTCTCTATCATCGCTGCAGTGACACCGACGTTGTCGTTACTTTATTTAACAACTGGGTCGACTGTGTGCTAGGTGACAGAACCTCTCGGTTCTGACACACTCACTAAAGACTGCACCACTTTACCACCGAAAACTACGACCCCTCGCGTACTAGCGCTCTCTCTCTCCTGGCCGGTATAGCTCCATCTTGTGACCGTTATGATAACCATGTTCATGGTCCATGTACTGTGCAGTTGATTAGAATGTGGGCAATATTTCGTGTGAAATAGTAAAAATAGTGTAGATTTAGAGTATATAAGAAGCCTAGCAAACAATGTGGACACGTGATAAACACTTCTATGTTGTAAAATCACATTTAACTAGAGTGGTCTAGCGAAATTATAGGTGGCGTCGAATAGTGCTTTTTTGCTTCGGCATCGGGGTTCATTCATTTAATTACATCATTCTTCAGCGCTGACTGGACAGAACTATGGGATTCAATGCTCATCTGGGGTCCCAGGCAATGTTGTAAGCTTTATATCTGCTTTTAGTCTCTGCTTCGAAATTTGTAATTTTTTAAAATTTACCTTTTTTTCAGCAAACAGACACTATTTGTCGCCTCTCTTACAATGGTGGTGGGCCTGTAAAAACGGATGTCCTTATAGCATTAGTGTTGGAAGATTATCCGACTGATTCGAACCTCAAAGTCAACAACGCCACAGTATCCGATGGAACGTTTCTGAGCTCGGTATCGACTTTTTTCCTTGTTAAATGTGAGTTAAAATTTTTGGTTTGTTAAGGTTTTCCGCAGTATAGGATTACTATAATCTGATTATCAAATCACTATTACCAAAGTGCATATAATATTTATGGAATAAATTCATAAATTTACTATTCGTTTTTGTGCTGTGGTTAATGAATATATCTGTATACACAATCTGTTAACTCTCTTGCATAAAATAATTCTAGTCATATTCAATTGTCTCAACAACATTCTGTTATGACGTTAAAGTGATACAGAACAGACTCAGCCAGTTGCTAGAGGAATATATTCAAATACAAATATTCAATAACAGTACATTCTCAGACGAATATCTCGACCAGAATATATAAATATGTGTGTGTAACATTATTTTCTTTTAGTATTTAGTCTATCGGATGTCTGTGATCTGAAGCCAATATGGAAGGCTCCAACACCATCCAATGGTTTGATAACATCAGCTATAGCTAACCAAACATTTCTGATGAAATTCACCACAGAATCTACATATGAGTAAGGAAGTTAAACATCATAATAAACAAATGGTCACTCCTAGCTTAGTACAACTGTTATGTTTTAAGGGTGACAAAATTCAGTGTAACAGGCACTTCAGGAGTCAGACGCAGCGCAATTAATGTGGATTCGTCAACTTACAGCATAGATGTAACTTGGACACCGACTTTGGAAGAGCTCGGTTCGAGTTCTATCTGTGTGATGGCGAAGGATGATCGAGGGTAGGAATAGGTTTTAATATTAACTAAAAGTAGCATGCTATTTATCTGACTAAAGGGTTAAGATCTTGAAATAATTAAAAAAATATGATTTGGTATAGAAAACAAATACAAAAATAATCAATTTTAAATTGACCTCCCGCAGTAAATATCATCCATTAGGCATTCATTAAATAAAATTAGCATTTGATTAAGTTACAACACTTTCTTTTTTCAGCAAAATGTCAGAGCAGAGATGTGTGATTGTACTTGTAGCAGGTGATGAATTTCTATCCGTTTAATTCACAATTTCATTTTTGAATTACCAGTTTCCTAATTTCATGCTCATTATAGAAAGCGGCTCTCCCTGTGACTTGAATAATGGTGGATGCAGCGACAGTTGTGTTATTTCTGGTTTGTCGTATATTTGCGAATGTAAAGACGACGGTTGCTGGCACCTTGCTGAAGATAGACGCACGTGTTTGCGTAAGACTTGTCCAAAGCTTTTTTGGGAATATTAATAAGCTGAATAATTTCTATTGTTGTGAATTCGATTTAATGGTAGGTGTTGTAACATTTCAGCCAACATGACGATCGCTTGTGGCACAAACACCTTCTCTGTGGCCGTGGATAATTGCGCCGTGACTGGCAAAACAGTTACAATAGGTGCAAGTAAAGAGGTTGACCAGAACAGTCAATCACAGTTCTGCCTTGCTGCAGACAACGGTACACATTACGTTTCAGAAGTTACGTATAGTTCTTGTAACACGCGAAAAGATGTAAGTGCCTTTACTCGAAAAAAAAGAACTTAGGATAGGGCTGTGGGATCTAATCGCACTTTAGTTGATTAACAGCAGTTGTTATGCTATGTCATCTATTTCTTCTGATTTTACAGGAGGACTTTTTGGAGATTCATTTCAGGAATAAAATTAGCATATGGGTTGACGATGCGGCGGGCGAAAATGGAAGTGGGCAAGGTGTCATAACTCGAGGGGCTTGGTACAACATTCAGCTGGTCTGTTCCTTCAGCAAATACGGAAACGTAAATGGGTCCTATCGACCGATAGACCGTGAAAATCGGGAAGTATCCATTCCTGGGCTTGGTTCTTTTCAGTTTTTTTTCGACTTTTATGTCGATGAAAATTTTCAGGTAAATGAATGTAATTAGAAATTTACCTTTAACTTGCCATTTGATCTGGAAATATTTTTCTCTGTTTCAGTACACTTATCCACCGTATGCATATCCGATAACCGTCACCGTAAATTCCGACATTTACTTTGGCATAAGAGCCAGCGGCGCAACGGGGGTCGAGGTTTTTACTGAGAAATGTATCGCCATGACGACTCAAACTCTTACAAATGCCACCATTTCTTATACTATGATCGAGAATGGGTAATTCTTTTCTAATTTACTCGAGTGTACTCGCCTCTAAGTCCACCCCAAAATTTCAGCAAGCAACTTTTATAAATGACAGGTGTGCACTGGATAACACTCTGAAAAAACTGAACGCACAAAGTGAACTGGAAGAATGGTTCAGCATCAAAGCGTTTCGATTTCAGGAAGAGCTCATCACTGAAAGCGTTCAGAACATTTACATTCAAGTACAGTAATTAACAATAACCCATTCATTAATATATGTCATATTAAGTAGATATTGTTTTACACTATGGTATCTTAATTACTATATTTCTGTAAACAGTGTTCAGCTGTATTGTGTGTACAAGGTCAAGTGTCAACCAGGTGCCAAAAAGGCTGCATCGAAACAAGGAAACGAAGAGATGTAGACAATCAGTTTTACTCAGACAATCATATACAAAGCAGGTGAACTTCTAAACTTAAAATTTGTTCCGGGGAAATCGCTTTCAATTTA
>QXVX01009052.1:0-21475 GCA_013436065.1 Halocynthia aurantium | reverse complement strand
GGAGAGGATAGAGAAAATAGCCGATGTTTTGAAAGCAGACCAGTTTAGTGTTGCGACTTCTTATCATCAAATTGAAATAGGTAAATTCAACCAGAGACCATATCATTAGCTATGGAAGATATGAGAATCTTGTAGATAGGTTCATATATGCTCCAAACCCTTATCGTATCCCTCTTATTACTTTCATGGTTTGTTAGGACGGGTTAACACTAATGATTTTGGTAGACCTCCGCTGAAATGTGGACGTCATTTAAATTTAAAGTATCGTATAAGGTAATTTGAAAACAATAATTTAATATATACATTCTTATACTCAAGCAACATTGTTGAAGGAATTAAACTTGGATATGAAGGAAGGAATTCTAACTCCACTTCAGGAAGAAGACGAAGAGGGAGAAGAAGCGTCGCAAGAGGAGTTCGATAACCAACGCAAAAAAGTTAAAATAAGCATCACAGAGGGAGATGTAGAACCTTACAAAGAAACTGAAACTAGCCACACGGTTTCAAATGATGAAGCGGGATTTCGTCTTAGCCGAGTGTCGGACAGAACTGGCCCCCTCCGAACTCCTAGTCCCATGAAAGCTGCCTACTTGCAGACTGGCATTTCCCATAGCCCACAGGACAGGCAGCGAGATTTGCTGGAATTTAGAAAAATCGATAATCTTGAACCAGAGAATCTTTCAGCACAGGTTCACGATTCTGAAGACGAAGTCGTGAAGAACGAAACGCTTGAAAAACAAGGTCAAATGTCATTGGAATTATCAGCAGATGACTTTTTGTCAAGATTCGACGTGAGATCATAATGCAATTACACATTTTTATAATACGATAATCTCTCTTTAAAATTGACTTCTACAGGTTTCTTCAGTCGACACCGGTACCCAAGTGACCACGGGAACGTCTCAGTTGAAACAAGTGTACGTAAACGTTCGGAAACTTGAGAAAGGTGGATCTTTCGGACTTGATCCTGTTTTATTTAACGATCAGCCAACCCTAGCTTTGATTAGCAACGGTGCAGAATGTCTTATGCTGCATAAAAAGTTTTACCTTGACAATATGACGGATGAAGTGCTAAAGAAGCTGCGGGAGCTGGTAAGCCTATACAGTAGTGATATACTGTATGTGTACGCCCCCTCATGGTTATTATATACAAGTTGGAATATTACTACTATTCTTACTCTTGTAAACACACGAAATACTTTTGATTATAAATTTTACTAACTCGATGAAATTCGAGGTCAAGTAACGTGGAAGCACGATTGGGCGGTGCCTGGACGCAATATAACTTTTTTGCTGTATTGATCTGTCAGTTTTCAACTAGGATTTTATTGACTTCTTTGTCGTTTGCATTTTATCGTCATTATTCACGTTCGCCTAGAGAGCTGAATCATCTGCGATTTAACCAATTTTACAATTACCTAATGAAGTATCGATTTTTTTTCTGAACCAATAATCAATATCATGTTATATTTAAGCAGTCAGATATTACGTAAGATTTTTTCTACTCCCACAGGAGCATCCGTATCCGGCCGAGAGCGATCTCCTCGAATCGTATTGGAGACTAATTTCGTGGAAGGCATTCCAGCAAAGAACTGTTAGGAGATTGTTTGATCATAGGGCGAAATGTAGACTCTATCTTAATCCTCCGAAGACAAATGCTTGCTAAATGAAGNGCGAACGACAAGAGAGAAAAAGGCTAAACAAAAGGTTTCGCGAATTAGTGAAGGGGAAACTTCAATGAAGTCACGTACGCTGCAATCTACAATAGTAATAATACCAATAGTTTTCATCACGTTTTTAAATTATTTCATATATTCTAATCTTAGGAAAGGTTGTCGAATTTGGTGACAGCCTTTCTCCTCTCGGAACTTTCGCAGTAAACACTACATCACCGGCATTGAGGAAGAAAACATCCTCTAAGTCTTCCAATATGTCAAACCAACCAGCCGCTATGCTGGTCAAAGATTCTACGACGCCGGTGGACTCTGTGAGTAGTAAGAGTACAGGTAATATTGGGTTGAGTATTAATATCGAGCTGGAATGATACACGCACGGAGAAATTGAAAGTTACTTATTTTGTAGGAGGCCGACGAAGATCGAAATGGAGACGGAAGAGCTTAATGAGAGCTGACAGCAAAGGAAGTCCGCAATTCTTGCGAGCAACAAAACTGGTGAGGTTCTTTCAATAGCTTAAGCAATGGTTTAAAAATAGTTTACCCTTTTTTCCGGCGCCTTACTTGCCAGGGTCACCTAGCACATGTCCTTTCCCTTGCACGCTGAAAATAAATCAGTAATGCCGACAATTGCATATTTTGTAGTTTGCCAGCTGTTGCTTTTCACATTTATATACTGAATTGTATTGTATATACTTGGCGTGGGAATACACTATGTGCTATTCAAGGGCTTCAAGTACAGTTTCAGACAATGTAAATGATAGCAACAACGTTATTTCGTACAAGAGAGATAGCTCAAGCCTACTCGAGAATTCATTGCTGCACACCTGAGCGTCTTCAGTCTTGCATACACTGAAAGCTTTGAACTCGATAGGATTTATGTTATGGATACTGGAATACACAACACCATTGAAACAATAACACATCACAGCTGACTAGTCTAGACGCAAGATGTTTTATTCATACGTGGTATCGTTTATCTTTCCAGGCAAAATTAATGAGAAGATGGCGAGCAGTCATACGTCTCACTATCATGCTCGGAAGACTATGTGATCATCACCACATGATTTCAGACGACAGCTACAATATTTGTTTTGCAAGGGGCAAGGGTGAGGCGGCCATTGCCAAACCAGAAGTACTTTTCGACGTCACCGACTACAAAACAAAAAATCAAATGAGGCTTTCTGAAAGCTGCCGTAAAGTTTTATCGGTATCCTCAGAAGAGCGTACGGAGCAGGATTTACGATTGGTAAATCCCATCTTCATGTATTCTTTATTCGTCAGATATTTTATCTATTGTTGTGATCTGATCAAGATTAAACACTTTCCCTCCGTTGTAGGTACGGACGGCATTACGTAACATCAAGGCTATCGCGGATCACTCGTCATCGGTACAGGAAAACATAGCGAAATTCGGATATTTCGTCGGGTGCGTATACAGTATATTCATTCTTACAATAATATCGTTCGCCTTACACAGCTGATAACATCATTATAATTCCCTGGCCGCCTTCCCATCAAACTATAAATTGAAGCTTAATGTTTGTTTTAATTTTTTTGTTGTCACTCAATGACGTAAACTGCCATAGGTTGAATGACCTTGGCAAACATGGGCGTTTCGACTATGATCCACTCAGTAAGTTTAAGCCAACCATTCAACATAAATTTGACACTCCTAAGGGTACGTGGGCAAACATTATTTCAATTTACTGTGCAGTTTGACATAAAGAATACGCACTAGATTTCACTTTCCATATTCCTTCCTATTTCAACGAATACTATTATATCATTTAGACTAGTGTGTAGTTTGGCTTCTGCAAGACAAATAAAAATAAGTAACATTATTTTTCCCCGAAGTTTTAAAAGTCGTCTATTCAACGTTTTTGCGAAATGAAAGTTGAAGAGTGATAATAATAAAGATGATAAAAATGTCCTTATAATTCTAAAACTATTACTATTGTTTCCCGCTCCACTGTCACTTATTTAAACGAAATTTGCACCTATACTCATCCCAATGGCCTAGACTCGTTTCGGTGTAAAAGATCTTTCGGAGATACGGATTACAACTGCGCCGTGATATAGGCATGTCGTATAGGATTAAGATTTTCAAAGACTTTAGCTTTTATTAAATCATATACAACAGTGTTCCATTTGTCGAATATTTACAAACGCTTAACGAAATGTCGATGTCGTTTTTCCATAGAAAGATGTTGAAACAGTTGGGCATTGGCGGACAGCTTATTCATTGTTTAACTCAAGTTTTTATCTATAGATTTGGCAGCAAACGAGTCGTCGTTCTGGAGAATAGGCGTCCGCTTAACTTCTATGTCCTCCTCGCCGGTTCGGCAGTCGTGATAAAGTCAGATGAGAACGGGAATACGAATCCCGCTTGGTTTATGAAACGAGGGGACGTATTTGGGGTATGGAACTGTAATTTTTGAACAAGCGTAGTAAGCCGATTATGATCATGCTTTTATTGAATCTAGGAACGTGAAATTTTAGACGTTGGCATCTGGGAATGGAGTGTGGTTACTGTAGATCCATGCGAATTTCTTGTTCTGGACAGAACAGAATACATGAATATATTTCTACCTGGAGGAGGTGGCGGTCTTTTAAGTGATCCAGACAGAGGAGAATTTCTGTCGTAAGTTATATATGATACATGCTGTTTGAAAGTCACTATTTGGATTCTGGCAGCATTAGATGGGGCTCCGAATACAGCCTCTTTAGTTGAGCCCTCACTGCGCCACTGAGCACCTTTTCCTTACTCTTAGAAACTTGTCGTTACTTCAAGGATGGCCGACCGAATTGCTTGAAAGCAATCCCAGTCGATGTTTATTTCGTTACTACAAACGCGGCACATTGCTTGCGAAAGATAACTTTGCATCGGATTGGATATATGTCGTTAAATCGGTAAGTTGCGGAATTCTCATCCTTAGTAGTATTCGAAGTTAAGTTTAAATATGGTATTGTCTTCAAGGGAAGCTGCTCCGTCCTGAAGCCTCTCAAGGTAAAAGAAATGACCACTAAAGAGATCTTTAGAAAACAAATGGAAGAACAGACAGCAACATTTCCTGTACATCTAAACCCGCATCTCGTAGAAAAAGAAAGTCTGGTCAACGAAGTCGGTCAGTAATTTAACTCTCTGATGAAACTAAAGATACTGTCTTCTAAGATTATCGTATTTCTATATGTTGTAGAACATCGGGAGAGGATAGAGAAAATAGCCGATGTTTTAAAAGCAGACCAGTTTAGTGTTGCAACTTCTTATCATCAAATTGAAATAGGTAAGTTCAATCAGAGACCATATGATTAGGTATGAAAGATATGAGAATCTTGTAGATAGGTTCATATATGCTCCAAACGCTTTTTAGCCCTCTTATTACTTTTCATGGTATGCTAGGACGGGGTAACACTAATGATCTTGGTAGACCTCCGCTAAAATGTGGATGTCATTCAAATTTAAAGTATCGTATAAGGTAATTTGTAAAACAATAATTTAATATATACATTTTTATACTCAAGCAACATTGTTGAAGGAATTAAACTTGGATATGAAGGAAGGAATTCTAACTCCACTTCAGGAAGAAGACGAAGAGGGAGAAGAAGCGTCGATAGAGGAGTTCGATAACCAACGCAAAAAAGTTAAAATAAGCATCACAGAGGGTGATGTAGAACCTTACAAGGAAACTGAAACTAGCCATACGGTTTCAAATGATGAAGCGGGATTTCGTCTTAGCCGAGTGTCGGACAGAACTGGCCCCCTCCGAACTCCTAGTCCCATGAAAGCTGCCTACTTGCAGACTGGCATTTCCCATAGCCCACAGGGCAGGCAGCGAGATTTGCTGGAATTTAGAAAAATCGATAATCTTGAACCAGAGAATCTTTCAGCACAGGTTCACGATTCTGAAGACGAAGTCGTGAAGAACGAAACGCTTGAAAAACAAGGTCAAATGTCATTGGAATTATCAGCAGATGACTTTTTGTCAAGATTCGACGTGAGATCATAATGAAATTACACATTTTTATAATACGATAATCTCTCTTTAAAATTGTCTTCTACAGGTTTCTTCAGTCGACACCGGTACCCAAGTGACCACGGGAACGTCTCAGTTGAAACAAGTGTACGTAAACGTTCGGAAACTTGAGAAAGGTGGATCTTTCGGACTTGATCCTGTTTTATTTAACGATCAGCCAACCCTAGCTTTGATTAGCAACGGTGCAGAATGTCTTATGCTGCATAAAAAGTTTTACCTTGACAATATGACGGATGAAGTGCTAAAGAAGCTGCGGGAGCTGGTAAGCCTATACAGTAGTGATATACTGTATGTGTACGCCCCCTCATGGTTATTATATACAAGTTGGAATATTACTACTATTCTTACTCTTGTAAACACACGAAATACTTTTGATTATAAATTTTACTAACTCGATGAAATTCGAGGTCAAGTAACGTGGAAGCACGATTGGGCGGTGCCTGGACGCAATATAACTTTTTTGCTGTATTGATCTGTCAGTTTTCAACTAGGATTTTATTGACTTCTTTGTCGTTTGCATTTTATCGTCATTATTCACGTTCGCCTAGAGAGCTGAATCATCTGCGATTTAACCAATTTTACAATTACCTAATGAAGTATCGATTTTTTTTCTGAACCAATAATCAATATCATGTTATATTTAAGCAGTCAGATATTACGTAAGATTTTTTCTACTCCCACAGGAGCATCCGTATCCGGCCGAGAGCGATCTCCTCGAATCGTATTGGAGACTAATTTCGTGGAAGGCATTCCAGCAAAGAACTGTTAGGAGATTGTTTGATCATAGGGCGAAATGTAGACTCTATCTTAATCCTCCGAAGACAAATGCTTGCTAAATGAAGGAGATTTTCTTACATTCCTAGCCATTTGGAATAAATAGATTGCAGTCTTCTATATTATGTGCTATGCAAATGAACAGTATTGAAAAGGGGTTTAAACCAAAATATGTTATGCCTCTAATGACGGTTTGCCTATTGTCTTGCTAGATGCTTATGCTAAATAATTTATTCTTCTTCTACCATCTATATCTTCCTACGAAAATACAAGTCTTTCTCTTGATTTACCGGTCAGTATCAGCCGCAAAGTGGAACGTAGATAGAGCCTATAGTTATGATCAGATTTATATGGATGTATATAAATTAGGCATTTTACCGTACTTTACGGTCATTGGTACCAAACCGTAAGCTTCGTTGTTTCAGGAAGTCTAAATGATTTTCACCTCTAGTGTGTATAGAAATCGAGATCTTTCCGGAAGAAGATTTTTGTTGTTTATTCTTATTAATTAATATGACCATTCTAATCTGAACACAGCACTTGACTATTTCGGGGACCAGTTGATAGCAAATGCATTTTTGGGTTGGAATCCGCGGGTTTTCCTGTGAGGTAAAAGCTTGAATTTCAGTTGTAGGATGTTTCACGATATGAATATATTATTATGATATTATTTGACTTATATTTATAATAAAACATGAGTATTATAAGATTTTCAATAGCGAGTCCATTTCAGCAAACCAGTCAGTCGGTAAGTCAAATAGTAAAAAATTGCAGAAAATTTTGTCCATATTCGATCTGCGACATTGTGTATATGAATAAGACAAAGGAATAGTGCTTCGTGATGAATTGCAGTCAAGTGAGAGGTTATTAAATTGATCAGCTATTCTTTATCTATTTATGACCATATTTTATTTTTCACTTTAGAAGTTGACTTAGTGCTTAATTAAGGTACCATAGTACTCCTTAAAAGTTATATGCCTTCACTGCATTAACAAGTGGAAGAAAGTGTTTGAAAGCTGATTGTGATCTTATCCAATATGTCGTTAAACCGTGTCTACAGAGTATTACACAAGCAGGCCTTGCCTTACAGTGTTCTCCTGGAAACCCGTCAGACGGAAGAAGCGGTGCTTTTAGAATCCGGAACGGTCATCAATCTGACATCTAGCGAAAAAGATGAAATCAAATCCGATTATTCCAAAGCGACCGATGCCTACGGCTGCCTGGGAATAATGAAATTTCGAGACGACACCCTTGGTAAAAGTTGCAGCTTGTATTTAGTGTTGGTTACTGCATGTATGCCTGTAGGAAAATTACTCAATTCAGACATCTTTCGCATCACCGGCGTGAGCTTCTTTTCGCTGCAGAATGGTTCTTTGGACAATGACCACAGGTGCAGCGATGTCAAGAAACTTTTGAGTTCCGGAAAGTTTTATTTCTCTTGGACGCCGCAAGGAAGATCCGATGATATCATTTTGGATTTGACCATATCTCTCCAAAAGCATAAGGAGACTAATGTAGAAGATAATCGCTTTTTTTGGAACCATCTCCTCCATTTACACTTCAGACACTTTGGAATTAACTGTAGCGACTGGCTTTTTAAAGTTATGTGTGGAGGCATAGACATCCGAACAGTTTACGTCGGAGCTCAACAGGCAAAAGCTGCCATCATTTCGAGACTGAGTTGTGAAAGGGCTGGGACGAGATTTAACGTACGCGGAGTGAATGACGAAGGAAGCGTAGCAAACTTTGTCGAAAGCGAACAGGCTATCGTGATAGGGAGCAATATTTCCTCTTTTATGCAGATTCGCGGATCCATACCTTTGTTTTGGGAACAGCCGGGATTGAACGTTGGCTCTCACAAAGTCAAAATGTCAAGAGGGGTCGAAGCTTCCGCACCTGCGTTCGACAAGCATTTCAGAAGCATTGTCGACACCTATGGCCAATGCGTTAATGTTAATCTGCTCGGCAGTAAAGAAGGAGAGAAATTTCTTTCTAGGCTGTATCAGAATCACCATTTGGTTTCAGATTTCAAAGACAGTATTCCAATGGTTTGCTTTGACTTTCACGCTGAGTGCCGAAGCGGAAGGGCTGAAAATCTTCCCAAGTTGAAAACTAAAGTGCAAAAACAAATAGAAGACTTCGGAAGTTATTCTTATAGAGCAGACAAGAACGTTCGCATCACGCAAAGTGGAGTATTCCGGGTCAACTGTCTCGACTGCCTCGATAGAACAAACAGCACGCAAACCTATTTCGGGTTGCTGATGGTCAGCAAACAGCTGAAAGATTTAGGGCTCGAAGACACTAAGCAACTTGAAGATAGATTCACAGAAGCATTTAAAGCTGCGTGGCCAGTGACAGGTGATTTAATCAGCCGAATGTACGCTGGTACTGGAGCTCTCGAAGGGAAAACCAAGATAAGAGACGGAGCGAGATCAATGTCCAGAGCGATTCAAAACAATTTTCTTGATCAGAACAAACAGAATGCTATCGACTTGCTTATTCAAGGCACTAACACTCTAGACGTACAGCTTTCTGCAAGAGCCAACAACCTCCTTTCTGGAGATTGCTTGTTGGCGCCGACTAACGTTCTACGTGGAATGTGTGACAAATATAGTGAGTATAGCTCTCCAATGCCTATAAGGATGGGGATAGGGACATGGAACGTGAACGGCGGAAAGCATTTTCGATCGATAGCTTACAAAGACGAAACATTAGATCACTGGCTGCTCAATGCTCATAAGCAAAGTACCGCTTCATCGGAAAACTTATACCGAGCCCTCTTTGATTTTGAAGGTGTAGAAGAAGATGACTTGCCATTTGCAGAGGGTGATATGATAACAGTTACAGGGGAGTTGGATGGCAGTGATTGGATGTCTGGTTCGTGCAACGGACACAGTGGGATTTTTCCATCTGCATATGTAAAAAGAGTTTTGCCAAAATACGTAGCACTTTTTGATTTCCCTGCACATCAGGAAGGTGACCTCGACTTCAAATCAGGAGATATCATCGAGGTTGAGGAAATGACTGGAGAATGGTGGAAAGGACGAGTTGTTAGAGAGGGGTTGGAGGAAGAAGTGAATGGCTCGTTCCCTGCTAACTTTGTGGAGATGTATAGAGATGGCAGTAAAGAAGCTACTCCTACTGCTAACGAAGGATCCCAGTTAATTGATTGGAATAAGGGTGTTGATATTTATGCCATAGGTTTTCAGGAGATGGTGGAATTGAATGCGAGCAATATAGTCAACACCAGTCATTCGAATCAGCAAGCATGGGGAATCGAATTGCAGAAGACAATATCGTCCAATTACAAATACATACTGATCGCTTCAGAGCAACTCGTCGGAGTGTGTCTGTACGTGTTTGTGAGACCCCACCATGCTTCTCACATACGAGACGTAGAAATCGTGACTGTAAAAACAGGCATGGGTGGGGCTACTGGGAACAAGGGGGCTGTGGGAATCAGAATGCAGTTTTATAACTCGTCCCTATGCTTCGTGTGCTCGCATCTTGCTGCTGGTCAGAGCCAGATACAGGAAAGAAACAATGATTATTCCGAAATTTGTAAGAAAATGGTGTTTTCGTCAAGCAAGTCGATATTCTGCCACGATTACGTGTTTTGGAGCGGCGATTTGAATTATCGTATCGATTTACCAATAGAGAAGGTCAAAGAGTTGGTGAATAGTAAGTCTTGGGAGACGCTTAAGCAGAGTGATCAGTTGTACATTGAAAGAAAAGATGGGAAGGCATTCAGTGGGTTTATTGAGGGTAACACAGATTTTGCCCCGACATACAAATATGATTTATTTTCGGAGGATTACGACACAAGTGACAAATCGAGAACCCCGGCTTGGACCGATCGCGTTCAGTGGTACAAAAAGCAATGGTTTGGGAACACTGGAGAAAAAGATTGCGACTCTGGAAATTTACTGTTTTATGGAAGGGCTGAGTTGAAGACATCAGACCACAGACCTGTCATAGCTTTATTAGATGTAGATGTTTTACAGTGCAATGAAGAACACCTTAATGATGTGTTTCATAAGGTTGTGTCATCTCAAGGGCCTCCGGATGCGAGCATTCTTGTTTCGGCAGAAGAGGGTGGTATTGACTGGGAAATTCCCTCTTCCGGCGAAAGTTTTGATGAATTTCTGATGAAATTTAAAGAAGTAGGAGATGTCATCCTCACTCGTCGATTGAAAGGGAATTTGTTGATTATTTATGCTGAAGGGTGGATGGCTTTGAAAGCACTAAGTCTAAGCGGCTCCACCGTGGATGGAAAGTCCATTACTGTCGTTTTGAAGGCAAAGGGGTGGGAAGCAGAGGTCGAGCATGAAATTCGACCCCACTCTATGTCCTTTTCTGGAAGCCGTATTCATAATGAAGAGTCTTTCGCAGATCACGACCAAACTTTCGACTATAACTATGATTACCCAGGAGAAGAAGAAGAGGATGATTACGAAAATGGAATTAATTCATCTGATTCATATGATCATCATTCAAATCCTGTTGAAGCTTCAACTGAAAATGGTAATGAAATTTCAGTCATGTCCAGTAATGATAGGTACGAACCCGTCAATGATCCTGGGTGGGCGTGCGAAGATGAAAATTATTATGTCACGCCAGCTCCACAGCCTCCGAAGAGAGCACCGCCCCGTCCATCAAGCGCACCAACTAAGAAACCTGCTCCTCCACGTCCAAATACTCTTCCATCAGTTGCTGTTGGTCCTCCAGCGTTGCCAGCTTACTCGCCGTCTATGACTCCTGGACCCCCATCTACTATTCCTGAGCCAACCAAGAGGAATTTTCCTACCATAACCCCTTCTGTTTTAATTCCTGAACCAGCTCCTATAGCGAATCATATCCCGAAGGTTAAACCAAGAAATGCTACCCCTAAACGCAAAGCTCCCGCCCCGCCACCTGCAGCGCCACGCAGACAGAACACTCCTTCGCCGAAACCAAAAGGCTCTGCTCCTCCATTGCCGTTTAATCCGCCCAAAGGTTCTACAGGAAAGCGGGAAAAAAATAATGGTGCTTTTCTGGAATCTCCTACTACTCCTATCTCCTTATTGGACATCCCTTTGTGCAGTTCTGCGTCGCTCTTGGATCAGCCAATCGCTCATAATGTAAAGATGTCCTCTGCCCCTATTATACCTGTTCGACAGTCCTTGAATAATTCTGCTGTAAAATCAGTATTAGCTGAGCAAATATTTTCCACTAACCGAGCTAATTCAACAAACGCTTCAGATTTATTTGACACTTCTGTCTTCAACATGCCTGCAGCTGCTCCCAGAACACAGCAGACCCTTACATCCAAGCACTCCAGTGCTCCCGTGTTATTTCATCCGAATCCACTGTTTCCTTCCACAGTTGTACCGCCACCGATGGCCAACATAAATTCTCAATTCTCAGGAAATAGTCAAATGCCGATACGGTCTATGAACCCGCAATATAAACCCATGGCCGCCAGAACTGTTTCTGCTGCTGCTGTGCCTGCTGTAGTTGCCATGCAACGGAACAGTTTAAATAACATTCTAACTCCGAGTACTGTCCCGCTCAAACCTACTGTCGTGCCACTGAAGCCCACTCCAGCTTATTTTCCTGATGCTAATGGAAATAAGCCTTCATTTGATCTGAGTAATTTTATGTCGGTTAGCTCAAACAGTCATCCTCCACCTAATTATAGCACTCAATCTGCTAGAAAAACGTCCTTCTCCTCGACAGCTTCAAATGATCCGTGGTCAACACTCGGCGTTCCAAACAAAAATGCCAACGCTGTTCCAAACTCCTTCAGTACAGATTTTGGGAAGTTTTCGTTCAATTCGAACAAATAATTTTCTTGTATAGATCTAGATTGATTGGTTATAATTTAACGTGATTGAGGTGTTCCGTGCTGTATAGGTTACTATTGTATATCTATGTGGCATAATTTGTTTGATGCTAATGGTCATTTGTTTGAATAAAACAGAGAATATATATATATACGATATTATGTGCATATTTCTGTACTTTGTTATATTGATATACTGATTCTGATGTAATACTGTATGTACTTGTTCCAAATGTTATTCTTTCCAATGTGTGAATTAAATTACTACATTCGTGTGATGTTGCATTATTCGAAAACACTTTTACGTTTTAATTTTCTAGTAAGATGAAATAAAGGTTGAATGCGTTATTCACAGTTATGGTGGTGATGGTCTGTGAACACTGAACAACAATATTAGTAGGCTGGTGTTTTGTTGTTGTTTTATCTGTTGATTGTGCTTATTTTTTACTTTATTCCGCGTTCCACTGTGATTACATACCGAAATTGTGGGACTACTAATATCTGATGTCGTTTTCTGAATTGTTATATAATATGGTTGGATGTACAGGTATCATCACATCCTGTATTATTAAAGGATATTTTCGATACACCTGTTAGGTTGTTTCAAATGATCAACATGAAAATCATTACTTGAAATATTATTTTGAATTCAAATAGGTGTGCTTTATCAATACAATCCTCTGTATTTACTAGGAAATCAAATTCGTCATTCTTTTTATCATTAGTATGATTCCATTTCAAATAAAAGCCATTGGTAATACGTATGGTAGAAATTCGTCTTATTGCTGTCTCAATATCATATCGAGTACACTTTCCTTAGCTATGTGCAATGTCAATATTATTTTGTTTGCCATGATCATCTATTCATGAATCCACGATTAATTTTGTTGTTTTCGTTTGTTGTAAGCAATATGACAGTTATATACAGTATTATTTTAATCCATCTCATCGCACTTTTGTTATTAATTTACTTCTCATAACTGTCATCATATTTTTGGATATGGAAGCATCTTAATCTTGCTTTGGGTAATTGTATTTCTGATCTTTAAAATATATACATGTTGCTGGATGCTTTTTGGGATTTTTTATATTATTATATGGTTAATATATATTGTTCCATTGATGAGTGTAATATTTGACACCATCTGGGAAAGGGTAATTCAGTATTTCTGCTCGCCTTGTGGCCTAAGGATCAATTCTTAAATACAAAAATATGGATAGGATGTGCGACATGCAGGAAGTTGGGTAACTCGCAAGTACAGTAGTACTAGAATTTCTAAGCGATATATCCTTTGTCATGTGTCACGTTAGGTATGTAGAGAGTAGAGACTGTGGTTAATAATCATGATTTTAAAAAGAAGAATGTTCATATATAGCTAATGTCCCGTGATATCATAGAATACTTATGTATTCTGCAGTAGTATTTTGATATCCACCTTTATTTTTATACGTTGGATACTTAAGTGTAAAGGGTTAATATCACTGGATTTCTCTCGTTTCAGAATTACTGATTTCAAACCAATTATTCTGGCAGGTTGACTGTGGTGTTCGGTCTGATTTCGAGTCTTGATTAGGTTGAATATTTTGTTATATTTCGCAGGACTATGGCTGAATCTGGAGGTAGCCAAACATTATATGGATCGAACAGAAAAAAACGTAAGCCAAGAGAACGTCCACCTTATAGAGATCGTGAGTATAGGGAATCATTTGGCGGAAGGTCTGATCCGAGGAAAGATTCACGTGATTACGTTCCTCTGATCAGAGAAAAATCGGGTCCGAGCATTAACACCACGCCGAAGCAACCGATTATACTAGCAAAACCAGAATCTGGTGATGTTGCGAAGCAAAAACTTTCGGCAGCTAGATCTCTGGAATCGGATAAACAAACGTTGAAACAAAGAAAAGAAGTGCATTCGTCTGAAGGAAGTGTGACTGAAGCTCAGAGATCAAAATACACATCAAGCAGTTATTCTTCGTCCACACCACATAAATCTGGCGCACACGATCGGTATTACGGAAAATCATTGGATTCGGAAGGTTCAGCAGAAAAGTCAAAGAAGAATACCGTGCACAACATTGTTCCATCTCATGAAATAACGGTCAACTCTTTACTGAAGGAAGTTAGGGGTTCGCAAGAACCGGTGAAGCTTCTAGACAGCTCCCTTCATTGGGCCGATGCGGGTATTGAACATCTGCGGGATCAGACTGATTTTCTTGTCGTTGGAGTTCTAGGGATGCAAGGAGTAGGGAAATCTATGATTATGTCGATGCTGGCAGGTAATAATTCGGTTACAGACCCCAAAAAATTAATTTTTCCGACACAGACGCAAGACAAAATGGAACGGGCTACTAATGAGACATCTGGTGTAGACATGTACGTCACAGAGGAAAGAGTCATATTTTTGGACGCTCAGCCGATTCTGAGTCCGTCTCTGTTGGAACAGTACATTTACAACGATCGCAAAATGTCTGCGGAATACAACGGCCCGGCAATCGGGGTTGAAATGCAGTCTTTACAGATCGCCACCTTATTTTTCAGCATATGCCATGTGGTTCTTGTCGTACAGGACTATTTTACGGATCACAGCATATTCCAGTTCTTACAGACAGCCGAGATGCTGAAATTGTCAATGCCAACCAATGACATTAGCAATTTGGACAGCGAATTTCATGAGTTCTACCCGCATGTTGTTTTTGTTTACAACAAAGCTGAACCCGCCTTGTTCGATCCTGGATACCTGATGGCTATGAATGAAATTATTTCGAGCAGTTTCAAACACTCGAAACTGCTTTACAAAGGGTCGACCTCCCTGTTTAACTCCCTCCTGTACCCTTACTTGGTTTCCCAAATTAATCATTCATCACTAGCAAACATTTTCATCATACCTAAGATTCTAAGCGATGCGCAAAAGAATGAGATCGCAGACTGCGGTCTCGAGAATCAGTCTTTTGCGAATTTGCCACAATATTTACCAAATCCCGACCTTGAAACTGTTTTCTCTGTCTTTACTAAAATGATTTTGTCTGTGCATAAGGTTTCTGTTACGCATCAGACTGTTTCAGAGAAGAATTGGTTTTACTATGCGGCAAAGACATGGGAAACTTTAAAAAAATCACAGCTAGTGTCGGAATACAGTCGACTGTTAACATGACTTGATCAACTGGTTATGCTGTATGATTTTGTGTTTTATGTAATAAAGAACAAATCATTCTTAGCGTGAATTAGAAGTGTTTGAATTATGTGAAGGTAGGCTACCACCGGTAAGCAGGAACCTATAATAATGTGTCAAGCATAAGCTTCAGATTCATCAAGTATGTTATCCGGTAGATGTCGCTGTTGAACCGAGGATTACAATAAGTTTACTTTGCTTCGTTGAAGTACGTGTGTACCGTACGGGCCACGAAACACTACAGTAAGTTCTTTGCAGTGCTTCAGTGTAGGCGAGACAGACAACGGGGATAGGGTCTAAGTTTCATAGAACAATTTTCTGTAGTAGTACAAATTCGAAGTAAAAAGTACATTTGTCAATTAGCGCATGTATGTTTCTTGACGATAATAGCTTGCAAAACATACATCCCGATTCTCGCTAGTTCTAAATAAGTAGATAATTGGTTTTAATTGTATTTACACTATTAAATGGTTTGCTTACAAACTGCTAATTAGCGAGCCGATGACAATAGGTTTGCGAAACTTCTTGTTCTGTTTATGTGTTTTCGTAGCGTCGATTTGCACAGGTAATAAAATCTTGGATTATCGTAATAAATAATAAGATGTGATAGTGAAGAGAAAGAAGCGTATCCAAGTGACTTTTAGAATTTATTAGGTCACAAGACAAAGCAATGCGTTTGGCCGGTCATTATCATTTTGAAACGATAATAATAAGCTGAGCAGAGTCGTTAACTCAGTTTCAAAGGATTTTCCGAAAACAGTGATGCGAAATGCAGTGTGGATAGAACGCGTGAAAAAGGCTTGAGAATTGGCGCTCATTTGCAACGATTTCGTGAAGGTATATTTACAGGCTTTACTTAGCAAACAGCATAATCACTTAATAAACAAGGGAGTCACAGACCTTGCCCCTTCGTCTTCACGAACTATATTGTTGCGGATATGAAAGTGTAGCAATAGTAATTGCCTCGCCTATTTCGTTGTGTATACGAAAGCGCTCCGAAGAGAGGTGATTGATCTCGACCATATCCCTCTTCTAACAATTTATTATCGCCAGACTTTTTTCTTTCTACGACAATACACGAAGGCAATGATTCGCGCCAAAGTTAACTCTCGCATTAACGAAAGAGAGCTTTTCAACAAGCTTGCATTTTAATTTATCGCCGTTGGTATGAGGGGGGTCGAACCTCTAATGAATGACGTCAACGCTTTACCAGATACACACCGTTACTGGCGTCACTCTACGACAGGCCTCACAGTGTCGACTTGAACTCAGGATAGTGTACGGTCGTCGTACGTACGGTCAGTTCTTTCTGGTATAATTGTTAGGCACTCGCCAGAAAGTTAGGGTGATCACAGTTTATAGTAATATCGAAGAGCAAAATGCAGTGCGATGACTTGATCTTTGAGTGGAGTGAGTAATCGATAGCCTAAAAAGAATACAACAGTATTCAATCTCCATCAGCTGGCTACTACGGTTCCCAGTCAATAAAGGAAGTAGTCGATCGATGTAGGACTTTAGAAACATGGTAGAATCTGAAAAGTCATCTCGTTTTGAACGACATAGTGCAATTAAGTTGTAAATAATACATAAATGATGTTCCTTTAGAATACCATTTGCGGCATACCGGCTTCGTGTAGTACCACTCCCTGTAGAAAATCTTAACGCAAGTAGACGGAAACCTTCTATAATGTACATTTATTTCTTAGTATTCGTTTGCTACAGCAAACATGTAGTTGTTGCTAGTTTGTCTCAAGTGTCGCGTAAAATTCGCCAATTTCAATATCCGACTCTAGTCGTTGTAATCATCGTTGTGTAATCATCCCAACTACGGCGTGGCCTGTTACGCGTCAGTAAAATTGCGTAGGGATTTGAAACGCTGACTCTACTGTTTTAGGTGTGCCAGCATCGATTTCAGCCTTCTAGTTAATGAGGATACTTTTCGTGCGATAAGCATTTTCTTCGCTGCGCGCCGATCGTTGCGAAAATGTTATAATCCCTCAAAAACCGATTCGAAGCGCGAACTTTACATTGAAAATCCCTCTTGTATATCAGTTATTTAATCTTACCATATCTTATAATGTTTTTTGAAAGAGAATTTGTTTCGAAATTACTATAATTGAGAGTTCGATACGGGGCTATTCTTGTAATTATGGTGTAATGTTACATCAACCGGGTTTCTCAGTTGGTCTTGGTGGCCGTAATGCGTGAGAAAAACTTTTATGTTGTTGTTTCCATGGCACAATTGATTGTAGTTTTTGCCAAATAACTGCTCTAGCCCTTTCCGCAGCAAGAAATGAGTGGCAATAGTAAGTGGTGACGTACTGAAAATTCAGCTTCACCCTTCTTTCAGGTGTAGAACAGCGTTATAACTTAACACACAACAGGCTATTGGAGTCAAGTAGGCGCAGTTGAATTGCGATGAAAACACGTGCGGCTATTATGTTCAACACTTTAAAATGGAATTCTCAGACACACTTGTTCATGCGCGGCCTAGTCTTCTGGAATAAGAGTTTGTTTTATATCCTTTTAAAACACGAAAGTAATGTATACTTGTTACTTAATTTAAGCTAATGATAACCGTCTGTCTACTAATAGCACAGTAATGTGTCCTAAAGTTGTGATTTTGTGTGTGTGCACTGTATACGACGAAGTTCAGTAGAAATCTTAAGGGCTTTTTCTAAAATATCACGGATTACGTCATTGTTGAAATGTCATTGAAATTTAACCGCTCGCATTCCGTGAGGAGAATGATGGAGTTGGAATGGTTCGGTTTCTTATGTTTGTTGGGAAAGTAGATTTGAGTGATTGTGAGTTTCCATGGATTAGTTATTAGTTTTGATCGAGTTCCTCCCGTTTTTTTTAAACATATGCAATAGTGTAACTACTATAGAGTATAGACTATCTCTTGAAACATCAAGAATCAAGAAAAAGTTGGGAAATGTTGCATTTTATATAACAGACTGAGAATAAAAATTTATTTTCGACGATATATTTACTTTGTAATATGAATGGTATATTGATTTTTCTTTAATGTTAAAAACAAGACGACGTAGGCGCTACGCGTAACCTTTCAAGTGTGTCGGCGGGAGCATAGTGTTTCACATGTTTTGTTTGTGTTTAGGTAGACAACAGCGTAGTTAGCAGTTTCTCTAAAATCTTTTAGTCTGTCCAGCTCAATTACTTACTTAGCGGTTTAGGTGATAGTGGTTAGAAAGAAAATGTAAGCAGAAACGTAGAACATTGTTTGTTAATAAAACTTATGCTTTTCTTTATAAAGCGTGAAGACGGCGAGAGAGGTACAACCAGACAGATAGACATCCCTATGGACTCGCATGTAATGGATTTTAACACTAGTATTCACTAAGGGGCGCCGGAAAAACCCACTAAAATAGAGGAAAGAATAAATATTGGAGAATATCTAGAGAATAAGTTATCTGCAGATCTAAAAATAATTTTTCAGCCTTTCCGGAAGGGATGTCTATATGGCGGACATTTGCAGATGTCTTGACAATAAATGCAGGATATGGTATAGTAGTTGTGCTTGACACTATATCTAAAATTGGACATGATACTGACATACAAACTTACTTTCTGACTGTTTTCACATTAGGGAATCCCATTCTCAACCCGAACCATAAGTGTGCATGGGTAAACATAGAAGGACTATTATATGTGTTGAAATCCGCCCAATTACCCAACTGGGACCTGAATAATGTGATGAGAGTCTCTAGTTATTTTATATAGACATTACCTTGCCAAAAATTCTAAATTTGTTCCATCATTTCATAGAGCAGCTTTGTTTGTAGCTTGTTATGCATGGACTGTATTTAGTGCTTTTGCTGTGAACATTGTCGTACGTTTCAGTGTTTATTTATGGCGCACACAACCGCAGGTGCGATGAAAACTACTACACAGTCAAGTTCCGTTACTGAAAATGTGAGTGAAAGTATACATCAGTGTAAAGAGAAGATTCTTAGAATATGTTTCTTATACATACATACTTTTGTTTCTTGTAGATGCATCATCCAAGATCTCCCAAACATCAGCATGATATCGATATGGAGGCGGAGTTGGGCATTCAACCTGTCCGTCGCCCGACTGACATTGAGCATGATGTCAATGACCTAGGGCAGAAGAAGAGGGTTTCTTCGGTCTTATGCAGCCCAGTGAGTTTTTATTTTACTGAAAGCTTTTTTTCATTGTTTCATGACAGACATACTTCACACATATCATATAAATGTGTGCAGTCTGGAAATAAACAAGCACCTGCTTGGTCAGCAGTTTTCAAGAGTGTTTGTTGATTGCCTTCCGCAAGCATACGAAATTACAATTTATAGGGCAATTGACTTGGAACATTTGTTAGCTTACGCACCTGTACATATATTAATATGTTGTAAACTTCCTGACCTTCATTTGCCTGCTGCTGCCTTCACGTGTTTTCAATTTTATTTTCCCACGGGAATGGTCGTTAAAGGCGTTGTAAATGTCTTCAATATATTAGACTTTAGTAAAATGATAGAATTCTGTCAAAGAAACTATGGAAAACTAAGTTTTCTGATTCTATGGCTGTGCAATAATTAGGTTTTCTTTTAGTTATTCAAAGAAGAGCTGGAAACAGTCGTCACAGATCTACTTCGTTCTGGTGACGGTGGAGGTCACGTCATCGCGAGGGAGATCGCAAATATGTTATCGCCTATGAACAGATCTCAGTACAGTCTAGGTTAGTGGAGTAATTTTTTTATACACTTCTACCCGTGTGACCTTATCATTCTATAGTAATCATTTTATAATCCACTCTTCGTGTAAAGTGCACACATCTCTAACTATTGGTTCAGCACAAACAAATCGTACTGAAATTTTGTATGCAAAGGGTGGGCCTTCATAGCTGACTTTGGTCGTTACAATAGTTACTGTTAACTTGGCTAATTTGTGTGGAAATGAAATAGCATAGGCGGTATATGATATGGTGCTGTTTGATACCACTGAACAAGAAAACTTTGTAGACGAGACTCAGATAGGAAATAATTAGCGAGTATAATAAAGGAATGCTGTTCTGTGTAGGTCGCTAGCACAGGGAAAATGCTGTAGATGTTATACATGTATGGATTTGAAATACAGAATGGTTAGGATTCTAGAATAATAGAATTTCACAGCCTATTCAGGAATTGTGGTTTATTAGACTGTGTGATTAGGCTGAGTAAAATTTCATGAGGTAGTTCTAGTCTTTTCAGGCTAGGCTCACTCTGGTATTTTACATTCACCATACAAACAGCTCATTGCATTTGCAGTGAGATTGTTGGTGGTTACCAGAGAGTGTTCACATTAATGGATGGTAGAGAATGAATGTCTCCGTTTTTGGTGTTGATTAACAATGGGGTAATCTTGAGGTCTGTATATCCATGGAATACTCACCGTATTTACTAATGAATAAGTCGAATTTTCAACCTAAATTCAATAAGATTAAGTGTGTGCTTAGTCACATGGCTAATATACAATTTCAGTAATGAGCATTTTTATCAACCTTACCCCATACAGTAAATACCTGGAACACTAGGAATACTCCTCATTTTGCTTTAAAAATAACTTGTAGGTTCAGGCATTATGTATCTCCATGTAGTCTTAACTCCGCATCTAGACACTTGCCGCTAGTGAACACTGTGTATCTCGTACCTTAGCGATATCTGTTTTGAAAATTTTCTGTTTTGGAACAGCAGGAGAAACCGGCATGCTCGGAGTTAAAACAGGTATCTAGAAAATCACAGTGACAATATCATCTGTGACATATCCGTCACCGATGATTATTCGTATCGTATCAGTGTCATGTTAATTAGCATGCGTCGCTATCAAGGCATGTACTGACGGTCTTCCCAATGATCATGTTTGAACATGGGAAGGCTGCACTTTGCATGCAGATAATGAATGTCCCATTAGATTGACAATTGAAAAAACACCCAGAATATTTGTCTGATGTATTATCAAAATAATCAATTGTACATA
>QXVX01009048.1:0-16685 GCA_013436065.1 Halocynthia aurantium | reverse complement strand
AAATACAAAAAAAACATTAATATATATATAGTTTTCTCTAGCTTTTTCTCCTGATGACCGCTAAGCGTCATATTGGGTTAACACTGCGGTTATTTAAAAAATTTCTATATTGTTTTGCCAAAACAATAGCATCAACTTTCAAACCGATCAAATTCTGTTTGATTGAAACGCACATGGTCTGAAAGGTTCGTCTACGGTTCGTGAGCATCAAAAACTATCCCCCGATATATAATTTAATTTCATCAAAAGCAATTTAATTAAAGGGCCGGGTTACCGTAATATAATATCATATTGAAGAACAATTTAATTGTGGAAGAAACGGTTGAATATTTCTTTACATTCACCGATAGAGACGCAGATATTTGTCTTCTAATCTACAAAACATTTACAGAGATGGTAATGAACAATTTTGAGGGGCTGGCTTACTCCTGAGATTTTCCTAGAATAGTTTGCCCACTGACCGATGACTGAAATACTAAAACAAGTATAAACTTGTTCCTGATGATTTTTATTTCATGCTATTCTTCACTATACATCCATATATTCATAATCTACTAGATTATTGGCAAACAGAAACGATCGAAACATTCTCCTTGCGAAAGTGGCACAAGTACAAGCGCACATACAATAGATAGCTTTAAATTGCAGAATCATTTAGCATCATCGTCAGCGCTTACTATTAATTTTAATTTAATTTTTTGACTAAGATACAACTTCTAGTACAATTAACCTTTCTTTACCTACCCTGTTCATTTCAATGTTCTATGCCTATGACCACTAGAATCATGAAAAAATAGAGTATTTTCCTTGGAACATAAGCCTTACATCATATGAAAGCTGAGCTCTTATCTTAAGTGACGAATCATGCAACCAATACTATTATCGACTCCCAAAGGAAATAAATAATTAATGAGCATTCACATGTTTGGTGCTGTAATCTGTGAAAAGCTGAATTCCACAGCGAATACCGATTGCATGATAGATTGAAAATCATGGCTCATTCATCTGTTATGATAGATAGACCATCAACATAAGTGGAGGTTCAGTGTCTACAGGAAGTCCTTGCATATAGTCGTTCCGCTATTGGGGAAGTGACTGCCCGCGTTGTAATCTATGGTATCAACTATTTTTATTTTTAAATAGAGCAAAGTTAAATAATTTAATAAAATTTATATTTATGATTCAGATAGTTCTATAATGTTCACAGTATTTTCTGTCATTTTGTGACTGTATTACATGTTGCTTGGTGTATATATTTCCAATATCGTGCACGTAAACATTATCGTATATTATTAAACCTATTTTCCGTTAACTTGGACAATCCCCAGACTTACCATAGAAAATTGGAGGTATAAAAATTAGGGCTTTACATACCTGACCCAATAATGGAGACGTAGTAGCCCCAATTTTCAAGGATTAGTTATAGCATATCACAAATCACCCATAACTTATATCAATGCTCGAGATTAATACACCTAATTTTCATTCTCAATGTCTAAGTCTCAAAGTCGTCTTAGTCACGTATACACGGAACTAACTAATGAATCCAATTTACAGCAGATAAATTTTACCTTCTCTTCTACTTTGCTCACAACGTGCTTAGAGATAAAGGAAATGAATTCTTGCTTCCTGACAATAAACATAAATAAAAAACCTAAATAAATCTAAAAAAAATGAGAAACAATCAGTCAATTTTTCCACAATACCAGGAAAAGTTTTGATCCCCCAATTCATCAACCATGGTGTAACCACACGACTCTATTTCACAAACATCCGTCTACAAAGGAGTCGTTGCTTAGACTTTACAATAAACAGAACAAAACAAAAGAAAATGTAATGGACACCGGGCAATGAAACGATTGAAACTAATCCATACCTCCCTTTTCTGGTTTCGAGCATTTTAATCTCTTTTGTTCGTCTGTTTACATCAGGTATCAAATGTTCAGTCGCAACAAGGACTTGATTAATGACAGATACTACTAATCAGGGAATACAGGAACATTTTTCAATTCCTAACCAGGGGCAATTCATACCAAATCGGAAATTCTGGGTCACATAAATTCAAGCAGCTAGTAATATGTATAAAATTAACAACAAAAATAAAAGATGAATTTTGTGTAAACGTTACTGAGACGACTTGCACATGCAGAATGGCAAATACGGGGTACCATTCTGGGGTTTGGGTACCATTCTGCGTGTGCGAGTCTCGGTAACGGAAATTACCAAAATTTGCTTCACTTCAAGTCTCACTTTCACGGAACCTATCTACAACGTTGTGGCGTCTTTCTGCGTTATTCAAAAACAAGAACTACCATTCAAACATAAACTACATTGAACTTTCAAACAAGTAGCCAACAATCTGATCAAGTCACGTCTGATAACCTCATTCAACACAGCAGGTCTCATTCTTGCGTGACCTACTATCGATATTTACATTCCTTTGTATCTCTCCACTACTTAACACTCATGATTGGCTATATATTCGCCTCATAGTTCAACAATTGAACGTATTAGTAACTGCTAAGTGATGTGGTCTATCAAGGAAATAAAGCATCAACCAGGAAGAATGTTTTCCTAATTAGCCAGAAAATGCTATACTTATATCCACTACATGGCGATAGAGAGCATTGAAGAAAAATGTCGTCTGTAGTTTATTCCATAACAGGAAGCCTCAGCTACCTGTAGATAAGATATTTTGTTAGTAATAATCTTTACATCTTTCTTTTCGGATACCGATAGTATGATGGACTGTTAATTTCTTAATTTTATTATTATTCAACTTATGTACTAGAATAATAAGATATGACGCGCCCGACCAAAATAAATCACTAGAGAACATCCTATGAACCGCAAAAAGAGATAGAGAGCAAGTAGTCTCTCTATCGCTCCCTTCCGGCTATCGCAGTGTGTAACCTTGGCAACAGTGTTCCCATTGTTTCGTACCGCCATCTCGCGGACGAAGCATAGGTGCGGATATTCAAATGTATTTATGTATGTTCAAAAAGTGTGTCACCAACTGGAAAACTTTGGAAAGCTCTAACCTGGAGAAATGTTTCTATATTCAATACAGCCACCAAGAATGAACCACGTTCAGTATTTTGTATAACATAATAGATGACCAAAATAATAACAACAAATGTAAAAGATACCGGAAATAATAAATAATCGATTCCATTACGATGATTTGTCTATTGATCATCAAACTGTCATGCAATAATATTTTTACTGATCACCCACCTCCCAGCAACCCAGTGATAACACGCTCGGATTAATGATTTTCGATATACAAGTTAGTTTGGTTCCTGGACCGAGAAAGTGATGTAAATATCTTTATTCCAATCATCCCTTTTAACAGACGAATGACAGGAGACATATCATTGCAGAAAACTAACTCTTTTTCACTTTCTTTGCTGGTTTGAACATTCGCTTACATTGTCTCCAAACCAGACCGATAACTTTCACTTTGAGATAGATCACAAGCAGCAAAATCATAAATAGAAATAAAATGACATCAATCAAGTTATACTGAAACCAATATAATCTATGATTTGCAGGTCGCAAGTGATAAGCTCCTTTGTGTCGAATTACATATTCAATCCAGTAAACGGCTCTATCAAGTGGTGACATAGTTTGATCTCTGTGACGTTTCGACAACTTCATCATGTTTTCTTTGTAACTAGATAATATTGGATTTGTTATGATCTGAAACACTTTTAATTCTAAGCTTATCAATAATATTACCTTGTGTTGTAAATCAGGTCCTGCATTGTGCTCAAAAATTGATCTTCCTCCAGCCCTGATGGTTCAACAATAATACCTCCTCCACGTTCTTGCAAAAAATTAAACAGCCATAAGATAATTGCAGTACCACAGTTAGAGCAGTACCACAGTTAGAGCATATCCACAAATTATTTCTCATGAACTCCACTTTCCCACTAAAACAAATCCCACTCAATCAAAGACTGAACATCAACAGAAAATGCAAAGCATTAAAAATGATGAATGCTATTGTGATTCCACTCGCAAGAGTGTGGCGAACCAAACCGCTGTAAAATGGAACAGGCATTCAAATCAAACCTTCTAAATCGTTTTGCGGCAGTGGAGAAGGAAGTGTCTGTACTCTTATTTACCTTGGTTTATTTACAAGGATCTACTGTATTATCATTTACCTTGCACACGAAGCAAGTTATCATACTGATCTCCATACAATGGGAAGCCTAGCATAGGTACTCCGTGATAAATCCCTTCAAAAACTCCACTATTTCCACCGTGATAGATAAAGAGCTTGCAATTTGGACGAGCTGTAACAGATAAAATATTGATTACCATCAACATGCTGGAATTCCATATATTAAAAAACAATCCAACTACTGATTACAACTTACCAAGTAAATCATTCTGTGGAAGCCAATGAACAAGTTTTGTATTTGATCCAAGTGTATCTGGTCTCTCACCGGAATATCTCCATATCACTTTCTGTTTAAGTTTTGAAAATGCCGACGCAAACATGTTCGCTTTGGATCTGCGAAAAAGATTCGAAGTAACTACCGTACATAAAAAAATCTTCCACCCACCAAGAGGAAATAATCTAAAAACTCTTTATTAAAAACTTACATGTCAACAGATGCCACTATGGAGCCTAATGAAAAAACTATGAATCCGGTATCTCCGGAGGCATCCGCAAAATCTTCAAACTCCTAGTCAAAGATTTGGCATATTCAGTTTAAAAATTTATACTAATATGGAACAAATACTGCTTATTCTAGAATGGTGAACTAACCAAGCTCTATAGAAAATATGATGGATGGCCCGAACATAGAAAATGAGTCTTGATTGATCTCTTGTTTGATGTTGATTTAAAACTTGTAATATTTTCTACTTCAGGACTTTTGTTGCCCACAAGTGATTTTGATAGTTTTCACATTTGGTATATGGGTATCCCACAATTGAATACGTGTTCTTGCCCACTGGCACTGGGAACACTCGTGATACACTACTGATAGATAACAAACCATTTCTTCATGACTATGTAACGTACCTTTGTTAATGGTTTACCAGGTCTTGCAGTTATTCCACCGACAAATTTCATGTTTGGTGTGTAAGGACGAGGAAAATCGAAAGCAAAATCAGTACGAACTAACCACAGACTTGTATTTGCCATTAGATCATGCCAATTGATATGAGAACCTAGAAAAATGAAGAAATATTGGTTAGTTAGTGTCAAGAGTAGTAGGATGATACTACTGTATAATTACTGTATATGCAGTGAATTTACCCAATACTAAATCAATTCTGATTTGAATCTGTATTAATTAAATAAATATTGTAAAAACAGTATCTGAAGTAATTTTTCACTTTATTTTTTTCTTCACTACTTTTTCTTATAGAAATGTTTTAATATTTTCATTGCGTGATATATAGGGACTTGACTTGACTCAAGTTACAGAAGAAGAAACCGAGTTACTTGAGATGACTTGAGTTGTAATTTACTGAACCCTCTCACCTAAATAGTCATCCACTATTGGCTGTAAATCATTTCGTAAAACAAAATTGATAACCACATTGTCAACAACCAAATGAAAAACGGTGTTTATCGTTCGTTGAAGAAAATTCATTTCATCAGTTAGGCCAGTACCTACGCTTGGGATATAAGAAAGTGGGATGGGCGCCTGGAAAAAAATAACATATTGAGTTATTAACTTCAGAAGTCGATGGAAAGGAGATATAATAAGTAACAATTTATTAGCGTTCTTCACTAAAATTGACAGACCAGATGACCAACATGATAATTTCATTATGGTTGTTATTTCTGTAATGAATCACGGTTCATTGTGTAACACTGTCATAATATTTGGGAATGAGACTTTTAGGAAATCTCAAATTGACATGCAACCTTCCTCTTCAAGATTGTTCTCTCACCCCTGCATATCTGAAGTGTCCGTCCGCAGGATATCCATTTGTAGTTGATATATGAGGGATTCCAAGTTTGGCAGAAAGAATTTCGCCACCAATAAGAGCAGGATTGGACAGGACGATGTCAAATTTTTCTCGTTCGAGTTTCCGAATCAAATCATTATTTTTTAATAGATATCGAACTGCATCTGCTCTCGTTCCAGTTGTTTTCAAGAATTTCAGTCCACCTTAAAATAAAATAAGCTGTGACCGTGACCGTGATACTGCAGTATATATTTTCATGTTTAGCTTAATTCAAACTTAAAATCGCACCCAGGGCCGCATAGGGAATTTTGAGTAGGATGGCGGGCCGCACCAACAAATCAAACATACCTGCTCTGTAATATTAATCAATTTTAATCAACCAAGACGGATACCAGTGGACCTACTGCAGGAATATTAAAATCCAGTCTCCATGGTTCTGATCAGAGAAAAAACTTACGTATTATTTTTTTAAAGATTGATACTTTTTCGGTAGTCATTGAATATTCACTGATATGTTCCAGGAGAACTTCTGAGTTTACTGAAACGTCTATTCCTCCTGTCTGAAAATAAAAATGACATCCAGGTAATTCGACAAGTCACATGTGTGGGCATCTGCTGATATAATTCGATCATCATAGAATGCTGTACATATTCATGAATAAAATAAAACAAGGCATGGTTCTACTTTTCACTAATGTACTAGCTAGCTGCAAGTACGGATGAACTATCAGCAGTATGAAAAAAAGTGGGGGGCTGGCATTACTATTAGGCCTAAAAGTCAGCCGTCTAGGGCGTAGACCTCAATCATATAGTGGAATCTCGGTCTTTGAAAAGCTCTCTCCCGCTCCTTTGTATATCAGTGGTTAGGGATTGCTGTCCATGAGAATCTTTACATTCAAATGGTTACTATACTATAGTAATCTAAATATTACCAAACGTCTTACTTCATAATCAAGTAGTTTATATCCCTCGCCTTCTTTGACATAAGGTTTGTAGCATGTAGGACGAAGCACAGTCACTTGGTGACCTCTCGAAGACAGAGATTCTGCTAAAGTTTTGAAAATCAGCCAGTGTGAATACTGCGTTGGCCATATCAGGATCTTTGATGTTGGCGTAGAAAATTCTGATTTGTCCTCAGCATAACAGTATGTGTAAAGGAATAATATTGCAAGGAAAAACGTCTTATGGTTCATGATAAAAAACTAAATGGTATGGGAGATAGAGGCATACAATAACTTATTGAGTGATTCGAATAATTCTTGGTTTTGAAATTTCCAAACAGCACTGAGGCCGGACAATACTACTAGTGTACTACTGTACTACTAGTGTACTACTGTGTACTACTAAACCTGAAGTACCATCAATACCAGCAATACTAAATACTGCTGTACCATTATATTAAATACCGCACCTCCATACTAAATGCTGCAGCTGACATCTTGTTCGCACTCGCGTGGGCTTCTGGTACATTTGGCACTGCTGGGACTTCAGATTTTAGTATTGTCCCTAAAGCCTGAAGATCTTTGACGTGGGCTCAAGTTACTCGTCTCGTCTCTGCATTATAAAATATTTTGCTCGGCTGGCAGTAACAATGAAATTTTTGTAATGTCATAATCACACCTGAACTTTCTTCAATTAATCTATCTCCAAAAATTTCTCATTGTGACTGTATGATTGCAACTTCTACTGAGCTGAAGAATTACTAACTTCTAAAAGGTGGCTTGCAAGTATTCATAGACCAAGTATCAATTGCCCTGAGGCTATTTCTCTGCCACTTTTCCCGCCATCCATTTTATGCACCAAGCACGAAGATCTTTGAAGTGCAATTGAAGTCTTCACATGACGATATACCGGTTGATGTGCGACATTCTGAAACGAAACTTTGATTATACGCTTGATTCCACAATAGGTGCTCAACTTGGAAACTTAATACTGTATATCCAAATGCTATCTGTTCTCTATGTTAGAAAATCACGTGGATGTTACCATGGGAAGCGGATTTATTGATATATCACATCACGACTAGGTACAAGAAATTGCTCCTGAATAATGATTATTATTACTTCCTGAGTCTTCTTAATCTCCTCAGATCTTTCTTCCTTCATTAGAAAATGAATCTCGATATATATACAAGTGGAAACCTTCCCGTCAACGTCCGGAGATATATGCCAATGCAAACCTCCCCGTTCAAGGTCTGAAAATGGATACCAGTATAAACTTCCCCGTTTAAGGTCAAGGTCACCCTGCTTATCGTTAGTAAAATCCTGTGAAATTCACACGATGACACAGAGTTTATTTTAAGGGATCTTGGACCCCTGCTTGTGCAGTTGTAAATTGTGTGTACAGAGTAATAAAATTTATAATATATTATATTACCAAACAATAACTTTTCGGAATCTCAAACAATACAGTTCTATAATCTCCTTTAAATATACTCTGGGTAAACTTTGATTATATGCACAGACAAACAATTAATTTTCTTTCAATCATGCAGCTGAATCTTATCATCTTAGCGGCTGCGAAAAATAACTTCAAAATTGCGGGTAACATGCGTACTGCCCCACAAACCACTCATGAAGGGAGGAAGAGGTTTTTCTGGGTCTGCAACCACTTCAAAATTCTGCACAATGCTGCAGAGGTAAAGAAACAGCTCCGTTCTCGCAAATGATTCCCCGGGGCAGGTTCTCGGCCCCATCGAGAAAGGAATGACGTGGTGACACGGAATGAAAGCACCGTTGGCATCAATGAATCTTTCAGGCCGAAATTCTTTCGGATTCTCGAAGTAGACCGGGTCATTGTGGACAGCCCATAGATTTGCCAATACCTGCAGAAGCATGATTTAAAATTTATTTATTTCACTACTGCACCGCAGAAATAATATTGGTGGTGCATAAGGTTCTCCGTTAGTTGATCCTTTGTTCTTTCCCGCCTCCGTTTGCTCCTGTATCATCTAGCTACACATCTGCATAACTGATTAGACTTCATCTTGAATTTGGTAGTTCATAATGGAAACCCAATTTATTGCTGAAGTCCAACTGCAATATTTTCTACAGCCGAAATAACCAGTGCTTATTGCTTACATAGTCAGCTACATATGTACTTCAATTCACTCCTATGATCTAGAATTACTACACTACAACATCATCTGGATTGCTTCAGGCCATCTATAAATCTACCCTTGCTGTTCAATAAAAGAGCAAACTCCAGCGTCTCCAGAGGATGAAAAACATGAATTTACCAAACAAGATCACAAAACTAACCGGGGTATTTTTCGGAATCCTAAATCCACGTAGAGTTGTATCCTTGTCAGTGAGATGGGGTATAGAGAGCGGTGAGAGTATCCTATGTCGCATTATCTCTTGTAGAAATGCGCAAGTGTACGGCATTTCGTCTCGGTGTTTAGTGGAAGGAATTCCACTTTCACCTGCAAAGATTATATATAGTTATTGAAGAAGCTTAACATTTTTATTTCATTTTTTTAAGCGCAATCCGTTAGACCTGAAAGGAATATTGGTGAATAGCTTACCTAAGTTAAATAACAATCAAAACATTGTACTCATCTGTATGAATCAATGCGTTTCCGTCTATCATACCGCATAATATGCTACTACTACTTTGACTGCTATTGTATTGTGTCGTTAATGTAGTTATGCCACGATCACGTGAAAAATTGTATCACGTTGGTGATACGACAACAGCGTACGAGACGTCAAGTAGAAGTAGAAAAAGTTTGGGAACCTTAATGCTATTGTTAAACCTCAAATAATCCATGTACTTTACCCATCTCATTAACTTTGTACATGATGTTATTGCCCACTTTCGAACATTTCAGTAAGATTTTCAATGCGCGCTCCCAAAGTAGTATTACAGGGAGTAGAATTGTACAGAGAACTAGTGATAGCTAATATTGTGACATTTGTTTATGTTATGTCGTAATGAGATTCGGACGAATATGAAGCTCAAAGTATTATTTCCTAAATATGATATTTAACTATGGGAGAATATATGAAGCTCAAAATATCATTTAACTAGTAGAGTAGGAAATAAGTCTCGTGATATTGGTTGAGACGTGGAGAGTAAAATAAATATCTCATGAAATTGGTAGAGACGTGGAGTGAAAATCATATTGGATAATAATTGGAATCCCATCTTTTCCGTACCTGCGAATAATTGTATGAACTTACCAAGAACAGCTTTGACTTCCTCGTGTATTTTTTCCTGATATTCTGGATAATGAGCAAAGCAGAGAACGGACCATTTCATAGTATGTGTTGTTGTTTCTGTTCCAGCAGCAAATAGATCACGCATCACTTGGAACCATTGACGTTCCTAAAAGCATGAATATTTTTATCGATATATTATGGTATATCTGGTTGTATTTATTTTAGTTCTCTTTTGTACTTGACCTTGTAACTCAATCATTTGGAATTCAAACTCCCGTCCTAACGCCTGTGTCCCCATGAGAGTAAATATCGTATATAATCTGTCCCTATAATCTGCTTGTTTAGTGCGAATTTCAAACTCACACTGAATGTCACATTCTTCCCATCATTCTTCATTTCCAATATCAGTTCATCTATGAAATCACGGATGTGGTTTTCATCAAAAGTTTCTTTGTGTTCATAGAAAATCTCCTTCAGAACGCCTGTTAGAAAAGAATTTCAGTGGTTTCCGAATGAATACAATATGATATTTAACAGTGGGAAATGTTACTGACTGACGCAGGGATATAGATAGGTAAGCTGACTTGCGAAGTGCTAGAGTGAATAGGGGAAGAAGTCTCATGACATGGTGAGACACGAGGAGTGTAAAGAAAATTTGATAACGGTTCTAACTGGTGCAGTTATATGCTTACCAATTATACTGCCAGCATCGCTGAACATTCGCATGTAAGCGCCTCGAAAGAATGGGAAATATCTCATAATTGGTGCAAGGACGATAATACCACGTAGGGTGACGTCATCCGTCGCCGAAAACCTTTGAAAATATGTCATTTGATTATGATTACATAACTACTTTTCATCGTACCGTACAGTTCGAGTCTTAAAACCTAAAAAAAATCACCCCAAAACTAGGGTAAGACTGATACGCCAAGCATGAAGTTGTTGATACACGGCGTGGTCGTGGTCGTGACACTATCACCATACGTACATCCATACGGTAGTGTACTAATTTTATTATGGTAATCTTGCATCACATCAATTCATATGGTAACCAACTTACAGTCTGTTTAATCTCGGCACAATTTCGTTGAACTGACGGTCAGTGTAAGAGAAGCGATTACCTAGCAGTACACTGCAGATATTGTTGGACATGGCATTTCCAATGGCTTCCTTTATTAAAATATACATTTTTGTTTAATACTAATTGTTAAAAATGAATTAGTCTAGGCTCCAGGGTTGCATAAAAAAACGAAATTGATAGAAGTGCTAACTTGAATATTGAATGATTTTTCTTCGTAAGACTGCACAGCTTCAACAAAGTATTTCATCTCTTCCACCATCTTTTTTTCGATAGTACCTCTCCTGAAATTTAAAAATAATTCCAAAAGTCATTTTCATGTTCGGTGAACAATTAAACCAAGAAACATATGGCCCTGGATATCATGTCAAATTTCTGGGGACCAAGTTAGCAAGGTAATACTTAGTACTATACGAATAAAGTATGAAATCAACGTATTCGATATGCATACCGGAAAATAAAAGAAGAACTGAAAATCACTTTGCGAAGTGTCATGTCAGCATTAAAAAACTTCCGGATTTTGTAAGTTCGGATAAAGGATTCTCAACTTTATTACATACCCTCTCAAAGCTGACACAGCAAATTTTCGATAGTGTTTCCATTTATTGCTGAAATCTGTAAAAGTGAGACCAAATCCCTGACTCAATCTGTTGTAGATATGAAGTTTTGGACGACTGGAAAATATTTGACCTTGATCAACGAATGCCTGTCAACAGAACAGAAGATGCATAACTATTATGAAAAACGTAAAACCTCTAACTCGTAGTACGGGACTACATTCCGTCACCTCTTTAATGACATCATATTCGTTCAATACGATCCAGTTCCTGGTTCCTAGTTGAATGGAAAACATGGGTCCGTACTTTTTGCCGATTTTCATGAAGGATTCGCTGAAATTATCCCCTAAAAATGGAACGTAACCAACCAAGGGGAGACCTGTGGGTCCCGGTGGATAGTTACTCGTCTTCTTGCTCCGCCAAAAAAAGAAATAAACGGTCCCTACGAAAGCGACAAGCGAAAACAGACACTGCACTACACTGATCATATTAGTAGTTATAAAGGCAAATGTAAAAATCTGATGCAAATTCAAAATAAAATACTATAGCGTTTAGTTGTAGATCATGCGAATGAATCAAAGTACATACCACGTCATTTACTATAAAACTCAGGTCTGAACACTCTGTGGTCGGGTTACTAACATTTTCTGCTAGCCACTGTATGAATGCTATCTGCCTCTATTTCTTATAGTGTTACAATCTCTTACTGAATATTTACTGAGCTATATCAACGACACAATACAATAGCAGGCAAAGTAGTATTATATAATGTAGCTCAGTGTCATAGACGGAAACGCACTGTTTCATACTGGTGAGATCGTGAATGAGCGGAAACGCATGATTCAGGAGGATTAATTGTCGATAAGATAATCTTTTGATTGATATTTACAAAGGCAAGCAGCTATACATCAGTATTCCTTTCAGGTCTAACGGATTGAGCTTAAAATCTAGACGCTAGATGAATTCCAGAATAATGCATGAACAAAAAAAACTCGGGTCTGGACACACTGGAAATGGAAGAGACTCAAATCCCAATTGAGATGGCGCACGCACTATAGCGACTATGTACTAATACGCAATACAGCAAACTTTTTCTACTCGCGTTCCATTTTGACGTCTCATAGAGTGTTCTCGTACCAACTATAAAGTTTCGCGGCACACCTTGAAATCTCTCGTGGCACACTAGTGTGCTGCGGCACACAAAGATTCTAGAATATGCAATTTGACGCACAAATAATAACAACATTTGCTGTGAAGGCTCTGCTTTTAACACGTGGCATTAAACTTTTGTAAGTTGCTCGTATACCACTTCGAATACCTTCGCGTACGCTTCGGGAACCACTGCACTTAGCGTAAGAAAATAAAATCATTTTGTCTGAAATTCTGTATAAAGCTTAGACTAAGCTCAGGCTAGCGAATAAGTAAAATATAAACAGTACAAAGGGTATAATAGTAAAGTAGAGTTATAACTTTCCGTTTGAAGATAATAAATATGATATACTAAATGCTATACTTCCCATATCACATATTACTAAAAAAACATATTAGATTGCTTACTGGAGGTGTACAAGATTAAACGAGCCCTGATATAACCAAACAAATAACAGTTCAACACTTTCCGTAATATTGAGCTATTATCTGCATGGCTTCTGATCCAGCCCTACTGTTCCTTTTGCCAACTTTTACGAACGCTAATTAATACAGCATATACATATATACATATAAATATCAAGACTGTAAATTATTCCATAGAATACAGTATTAAGTTTATAGAGTTGTAACCCACTACAACAACGGCCTAACACAGTCGTCTGAATGGATCGATATCAAAGCTACGATATATATCGTAGTGAGAAAAAGGAAATGAATATATAGTTTGTTCCAAGCGTGATATAGCCCGTAATTTGGGTATTTTGATTGGCGCAGGCAAAACAACTCAGAAAAATAAGCGCTTGAATAACTCGAATTAGATTTACTTGATCTAACGGGCTTTCAATGTAGTTAAAACATGTGACGCTAAAATGCGTGATCTACCAGCGGTTTCTTGACTAGGCGCTCTGACAACACGGGGCATGAATATAGGCTACTTTTCAAATAAGTGCCCCAATTGCGGCTCCAGGGCTAAGGTAGGCTACCCTATGTTTAAGTGCAGTTAACAATCAAGGGCGGCTTACAATCGAATAAATACGGTAATAGCGTGTAACCATATCTCAGACAACTTCGAAGTTACAAGCTTATACTGTAGTTAAAATATGTATAAATATGGGTCTAAATACAGTTACTATAGCGGTTGGGTTACACACAGCAAGCTTGGTAAAAAAAGCTGCTAAAGAAATGATTCATGAGCGTATCGCGAAAGACAATTTCACAATATTAAATAACAGCTTGGTAAAAAAAATGCATTCTGGATCATTAATATAGGAAGGAAGTATGACATCAGATCGGTTGGCAATAGTTTGCAATTGCGTTTACAGTTATAAATCTCAATCCTGCGCGATTGATATGTGGATTCTATAAGCGTAAGTAAGTAAGGATGTGAACGAGATAAACTCAAATCCGAAGTCGGTGTTACTGTCCCGTTTGCAAATGTTTAACTGGTAGTAGAAAATGTTTACCTACAGCTAGGTTTTACTGCGGGGAATTCATTACCCAATTTCGTACCAGTCAATTTTTAGCAATAAATTGTCTTTCCATCATGAGCTAGCAATATCAAAATTAGGCCTGATTAGTTATACAGATGCGGAGTCATAAGGTACAAAATGGGGTCCGCGAAGCCGTTTTAGATGGACCGGTATATCAGAAATACATTGAATTGTACTTAATAAAAGTAATGAACAAAAACAAAATCATTTTCAAGTTACCTGCCAGTTACAATAATAATAAAAATGAGTTCGTACGCGTTTGAACCGGAGTAATCGCGATATAGCATTGAAGTATTATCATAATAATTCCTCCACCCCAACAGACAAAATAATGTATGGGACCGCGAAGGGGACACTGCGCAATTTCTTTGAAAAAGTTTGAGAACCACTGCGCTAGCTGTTACCAACATATTACATGGTTCGCTTCAGTATTAAGTGGTTAAGTAATTTCTCCACGAGATAGTTATAGATTTTCTTAGCTTCATTAAAGCACGTTTCTTTAATACCAAGGTGTTGTTCACTCTGTAAACACGAACATCGTGATCGCGCATTTAAAATATATAAATGCGACTCACGATAATATCAAAATAGTTTAATGAACGTGAAAAGCTAATGATTCGTGGGCTTAAATCTAATAAATAGATTTGACTCCAGGTGATGGACACAAACAATAGTTATTTAAGGTATTCCGAATAACGGCAACGTAATATTAGCTTAAGACAAGTCTATTTTTGTTACTATTGCTGTCTATTACTCGGCAAAATCTCACAAAATACTTAAAAACTTAGACTGGTACGTGGCGTCTATTGAAAATGGCATTGAACGGAAGGAAAGAAACTTACGCTAGAGCAAGGAAATGCATAAAGGATAAACTGTGTGTGAGTATGTATGTTTGTGTGCGCAGAACTCCTAGGGTTCTTGGCCGATTATGGGACCGCAAATCATTTTAAAAAAATTCAGAGGACGGCTAAGCAATTTTTCTTTGAGAACCACTGCTCCACGGAGCTGCATAGAACTAGCCTACCGTCATTTGTTCTCTGTCACAAGTGATTTAGCACTATTCAAATTAATTTTTATTAAAAGAATAATATATTCATGAGATATCACGTCTCTTTTTAGCATTTCTATAGATTTAAAACCAAGAAATATTAAATAATCCCACTATTGTAATAGCGCAAGTAATCTGTCTTGACGAAAAATCTATAGAGATAATTTCATACAAAAAGTTTGAAGAACTACACGACAAGTCAAGTACCCAATCTTCGAGTGTACGAAACGATTTATTTTATAAATATTATGGATTATATAATCAAGTTTATTTCATAATGAGGGGATTATTGAATTTGACAAAGAACTAGAAAGGTAAACAGGGCCACAGAAGATCAGTACTAGTGCATTGAAAAAGATCGTTTTGGCCTCATTCTGCAATTAAGTTTAAACCTCCCATATATGCAGTATATATATTTGAGCGAAGGTATATCGTTCTTCCATATAGATATGCTGTATTTATAAGGTGGAGAACTGAATAAGAGTATCCTCAATATCAATTTCATTGTGACATAATATAGATTAGTGGTATTTCATTCTATTGTCATAAAACATTGATTAATTACTGTATTACACTATGTTACTGCAACCTGGGATTCGAAGTATGCGATAAAATTTGCCCAATGAATAGTACACTGAATGGGGTCAGACCAGGAGAGCGCACAAAAATAACTCATCAACAATATATATATATATATATATGGCTTACAATGCTTCCGATAGACTAGCTATTACTTCATAGCAACACCAGACAATATTCCTAGAATAGTGATAATTGATTATTTCCATCTTTGTATAAGGTCAGGTTAAAATTAACATAAGATTAATAACACAGCAGGTATTACAATATAATAGAGAAGCATGATCTCACTCCTAGGGATCTTGAACCTTTACTAAGTGACCCTTTGAACAAGTCACATCAAAAGCAGAAGGTAGAAATTTGCCCTTTGATAACAGTTAATTATATCAGTTTTCTTTTTTAACTGAGTGTTCAGTTGTTTTGAAGTCAATATAATACCAAGAGGATGTTGGTGTTTGTATGCGTGGGTAGAGGCTTAGGATCCAAAGGAGGCAGCAGCCAAAGAAGTTTGGGGAGCTTTAAACCAAACAGAACCAGAATGCCAGTGTTCAATTTATATGCTATAATACCATGATATATCTCTATTAAAGTTCCTTTACAATAGCTAGGTCTGCCAGCTGTGGTTAGTGAAAAATAACAGACCAAGAACGAAGTTTGTTTACAGAAGGATTTCCACCCACA
>QXVX01009041.1:0-18327 GCA_013436065.1 Halocynthia aurantium | reverse complement strand
GTACTTCCGAGATCGTAGACATAGAATCCGGGAGTGCCATCTTTCTGGAGTTCAACATTTTCGCAGTCTTCTTCAGGAGCACCGTATTGTAAAACTGAATGGTATCTTTACAACATAACACAAGAAACAGGAACTCAGAGCAATGGAACTAAAATGTTTGCAACATTGTGGTATCGTTTCAATGTTGGTGTTTAAACTTAATGTTCTATATCGATTTCCAAGTATTTTCTCTTTATTACTTTGAATATTCTTTATCGAGAATCAGTATGAGTAAAACCTTGATATTGACGGATGTTCCATTATTATATCGCAATCCTGCAGGCGTCCTACGATGTAAAATTCTTTTTTTGACAATTCAATTTTACCAACAATTGCGCCCAGTTTCAAGATCTGCGAAACAGAAATTTGGCGTTATTATATTAAAAATATAAGAACAAAATTTCGAGACCAGAAACCTGGTATTCCAGAGTGATCTTAGCCTTAGCCAATTCAGCAAATTCAAAAAGAATTGCTCCGATGATATTTGAATTAAATTTCAATAATATAACCCATGATGTTATACCTAAATTCCTGTTACAGCAGTATCACCAAAACGATTCCATATTTACCTCTAATGAGTATCTGCCTTCCATGGGTTCCATGCCCCAATCTGGTTCTTCATAAGTAAACTTTGCTTGTAACGGTTTTGTTGATTTCATACCAGTATATTTCTGCTGCGGTTCAGTTTTTACTTCACTTTCTTCGACTGGTTCTTGCGCGGTGTCTGTAGTTGAAGTCTTTGGCCTTGGAGAGAATGAAATAAACGCAGCTACCTTCGGTTTGGCTTTGTAAATGTCTGCTGGAATTGCAAATTTTGATTTGAAGGTCATCAAAACAGGCGATCTCATCTTGTCAAATTCCTCCTTTCGTCTTGGTGGAGGCAAGATAGAGGGAGTTAAAAATTCATTGTTTGCTTTTGGAAAACTACCAAGATTTTCAGTTATTTCCATTTTTTCTGAGTCACCATCACTTTGATTATTTTCTCTTTTCTCTCCGGGTTCCGATTTCACGGAATCTTCTCTAGTATTCTCATTAATGGGGTCAGGAGATTTGAATACATTCTCCTCATCAGGTCCCTTAGCCGTTTCAGGACTCTCCATAGTGAATATTTCACAATAAAATTATTGCTAAAAACACGTCTAGAATTAATAATGAGCTCAAATACAAATAAAAGTAAAAATATCTCAAAAGTTTCTTGAAATTTGCCTCCAGAATTCAGCCGTGCATGCCTCAGATAAGTCTCGAGCACGTTTGATATACGTTGAGGCGAACATAGGCAAATTAGAGCCAAATAAAAACGCAGGTGCTAAGCTTAAGCCAATGAGCCATGGAAATCTGCTCATACATATATGAACGACCTGGCTCATACAGCACAAGAATTGGCTCGATATTGAATCTATATATTGCAGCGTAGCGTACGGAACTCAAGATACGAAAATTTCGGGAACGTAGCTTCTCGAGCATGTCTGATATATGTGGAGCCAAACGTACGTAATCTAGAGCCAAATTATGTCATAGGAAAACAGAAATGCTTTGCGAATGAGCAGTTTGGGATGAATGTCTTGAGTGATGCAGGTCATCAACTAGCTCAATATTTATTCCGTGAAGCTAAATTACTTTGCTCAATTGCTCATTCATGAACACTGAATATTTCTCTTCAAAATCTTGTCACAGTACAATTTATTTATCAATCAATAGCAAGAGAATTTTATCTGCACTGACCGCTGCATAGGATTTAAGAATTTAATTATAGATATCCAAACTGTGTGTTTGAAATAAAGCACCACCATCTCACTCTCCTTGATTGTCCGATCTCCATCAATAAGACAATATTGGTCCCAATCTCCTTTCAATAACCTCAACAGTTTCATCTCTTCTTTTCGCATAGTCTTTCACCTAAAAAATAGTTCACATCATTAATATGTCATATCTAGTGTGGAAGTAGCACTAGCAATTGGAAAAAGCATCATCCAACCTGATCTTTACCAATTTTTCCGACAGAAAAATAAATTGACTCTGGGTTTGCAAAGTAAAGACCAGAAACCGCAGCGGCAGGATTCATGGCATAAGATTCTGTTAGCTCAATGCCAACTTTCTCTTCAACTTGCATTAAATCCCACATTGTCTGTTTTTCTTTGTGGTCTGGTTGGCTTGGATATCCAGGTGCTGGTCTAATGCCCTTTTAGTTAAAAACTATTCATTAAACTATTCAATAATATTTCATTCGACCAAAGATAGCTATAAAATATGACACCTTATACTTGATTTTGTGCAAATCTGAGGCATCTAAATTCTCCTTCCTGCTTGTGCCCCACAGTTTCTTTCTGACCTCCTCGTGCAGTTTTTCCGCAAATGCCTGTATCGAACGTTTGATAGGTAAAATGTATTTTTGATTGGGAGCAGGAATACAGGGATGATTACAATATTACCTCTGCTAGTCTGTCAGCAAGAGATTTCACCATTATGCTATTATAATCATCATTATTGTCTTGATATTTCTTGCATAACTGTGATACTCCGAAGCAGGCATTAGCAAATAGGCCGATGTAATCGTGGAGATTTCTTGACTTTGGTGCAACAAAGTCAGAAAGGCAATAATAAGGATCATCATTGCCATCTTTCAGAGCCTACAACAAGAAGAATATGGCATAAAATACATGAACTGGGAAAGAGTATTTATCAATCCATAGAACATGCAATTTCCAGGGTTTCTGTATCTCATATAACAAGCTATAGCCTTTGATATAAAAATATATAATATGCGAGTCTTAGAGGCTAAAACATGTCACTTTTATTGTAATATATGAACAACAACAACAAAAACAAACAAGTTTTACCTGCTGTCTGAGACCATAGAAAACAGCAGCCGGATCTTCTGGTCTTGGCATCAAATCATCCATATAAACATGAACGTCATCACCCACAGCACAAGCTGGATAAAATCCTATTATTGCATTGGCCTGAATTGATTTGTTATCCACAATTTCGTTCAGCAGCTCTGTTGCATCGGCAAATATTTTTTTTGCTTCTTCCCCTGCAAAGGCAAAGGCAGTAGTACATTTACAATGAAATTCAGTTAACCTGTTCCTATAGTATATCTGCTACAATACAGTATACTGTACTTATAACGACATATTCTGGGTAAAGTATCAATGGTAATTGAAAATGAAATTAGCTATTTCTCATAGAACCTACCTACTATGCTATTTTACTTTTTGTAAGATTATTCTTACCCACAGTTTTGTCATTGAATATTTTTGGATAAGCTCTATTTGGATATTTTCCTTTCAGTTGCCAAACATCAAAAAATGGTTTCCAGTCGATGTATGGCAATAATTTTTTGAGGTCATAGTCAAGGTAAACTTTCGTCCCGATGATGCTCGGCACCGGTGGTGGTTCAACTATATTCCAGCCAATTTTAAAACCTTGAAAATTAACACAANAATCATCCATGCCTTCTTTCAAACTAATGCTGTTAACGATACATTTGCCCTGCGTACACTTCAGTCCGGCCACAATGACATCAAAGTTTGAAGAATCGATGCAGAACGGGATGCGTGCGACTTCTGGTTCAGAACTGAGAAGATTCACGAACCGGGTCATGCATTTCTCTCCTTCTAACATCCCGTCATCCATATTTACATCAATTATCTGAGGATTTAATCGTTGTAAGTAAAATGCAGATCCCCGAATAAATAATCAGTCAGGTTTCCTGGTAGTCTGGTTTGGAATCTGTTTAACATTAATTAATGTTTAGTAATAAACTTTGAACTTACTTGTGCTCCACTCTCAACTTGAGTTTTTCCAACATCCAGTGCATCCTCAAATTTTCCCTTACGAATAAGAGCAGCAAAATTTCTAGATCCCGAAACGTTGCATCTCTCTCCGATATTGACAAAGTTAGTGTATTGGTTAATTATGGCCGGTTCCAATCCACAGAGCATCAGAGAATCCTACAAAAATAATTTAGTTTAACTATAATCGAAAGGATAGTGACATCAAGTCGATATTAAAAGTATCATAGGAAAATTAATTTAAATAAAAGCAAATTATAAAATTGTAGCTTAGTGTTATACTATACTACAATACCTTGTATTTGTTTGGAGTGGGTTTTCTTGGTTGTAAATGCTTCACTGAGTTTGCTATTGCAGCGATATGTTTGGGAGTTGTTCCACAACATCCTCCAACAATGTTTACAAATCCAGAAGTAACAAATTCCTTGAATTAGAATGCATTCATTATATGATACATATTATGCAGAATAATATTTTAAATAGATCTCAATACACTGGATGAAAGTGCTTGTATTGTAGAGCTGAAAGTTGAACTTACAGTTAAATACTTTGCAGTTAGTTGTGGAGTCTCATCATATTCTCCAAACGTATTTGGAAGTCCCGCATTCGGATAGCATATAACATAGGCATCGGTGAAATTGCTCATTGCTTCAATAAATGGTCTCATTTCAACGGCACCTAACGCACAGTTCAGGCCAATACTAAATTAAATAAAAAACTTTTGTATTGTGGTTCAGTGTGATGTAGTTATTGCTACATACATATATCCAAAGTTCTTGCATATACAGATGGGGTAATTTAGAATTCATAGCAGTGCTCCAAAAGGGTTCCTATATTGACATATCATATCAATTGAAAACTCTTCATTCATTTTTATCAAATACATAAGCAATTCATACAATCTGAAGCTTTAGGATTTTTCCGGAAATTAAATGCAACAGAACCGCAGTGTCTTATCAGATTTGTAGAACATGCAGTGATAGAATTTTTTTACATTTCTAAACGATTTTCCCATTCAACCATACCACTTACCACATAGGCTTTATATGAGACACACTGATGATGAAAGCTTCAACAGTTTGTCCAGACAGAGTTCTTCCACTCTTGTCAACAATCGTGCCAGATATGAATACAGGAATTTCCTTGATGTAGCTGTATTCCATTTCTGTGCTCAACTTGTCTACAGCATAAATAGCTGCCTGATATAATAAATATAAAGCAATTTGATACATGTAACTGGACTCGGTGATAGACCTTATCCATAATATTAAAATATATTGCAATATCACATCATGAGATAACAATCCAGTTATAGGGTAGTTATCAGTTATTGTACACTCCAGTACAGTATGCAATTTATCAGTCTACCTTTGAATTAGCAGTGTCAAAAATAGTCTCAATCAACAGCACATCTGCTCCACCATCCAGAAGTCCACGAATCTGTTCACTGTAAGCTTCCACAAGACCATCGAATGCTGTATAGAAAATAGAGCTTACAGATACATTAACAAGTGATAAAATTGTGGAAATGAAGATAATCTTCTGAATTTCAAGAACTCGCAGACTTACTTATATTCCGAAATTCTGGGTTTTCCACTTTGGGTGATATCGAAAGGGTCCTGTTTGTGGGACCAACGCTTCCAGCTACATACTTTTTGATTCCTATATGAAGCATTTATGTATTAGGTGTACGAAAGAGTGATGTTATAAAATGTCACACATCCTTAGACCAAAACTAACATTTAAAAACATACAATAGTGATCGTATACATCGACACCTTGTGATGATTATGACTGTTAAAGGTTGAAATTCGAATGTTATTCTAATCGCCTTAAACACACGACGTACAAATTTTTAACGTCTCTCCTCTATTTCACTACCAACGTGTACTTGCTGTAGATTCATGTATCGAACAGACACGTGTTTCCTGCATACACAGTAAAGTACTCGTTATGACGCGCTTACCGGCGTCAGTAAAGACCTTCGTCGCTCTTTTAGCAATTTCTGCGGATTCTTTGTTCAGTCTGTAGACGATGTGTTCTAGTCCATAATCAGACTGAGCTATTCTCGTTCCACTGAACGTGTTGGTCTCTATGAAATCGGCGCCAGCTTTGAGATAATTCTGTGGAAAGAACCATTTCAATTATTCTTGAATAATAATACCTCTCTAATAGTAATAGTAAAGGCAAGGAAAAGAAAAAATATATCGACAACGATAAAATCAGCAAGTCTATTTTATCATCAGTTCTCAGTTCTCATCAGTTAATCAAGTAAAGATTGGTTAAGTGAACGAAAATGTTTAAATACTTTTCCGTACTGAATGAATTTCGTAGATAATATCCGGCCTCGTTAGACTTAAAAGATCGTTATTTCCTTTCAGTGAACTTGGGTGATCGACAAATTCATCTCCACGAAAATCATCCTCTTCAAGTTTATAGCTCTGTATCATGGTTCCCATGCCGCCATCGAACACCATAACTCGCCTTTGTAGCTCATGCTCAATGCAAGCCTTCGTATCTAAGTAATAACAACGAATACAATGTTTATTTTCACTGATACTTCCACAGTAATTAGTTCATTGCAATTCATTAAGCTATTCTTAACTGATAGCAGTAGCTTTTAGCGGATTTTCAAAGGGTTACGTGAGTCAAAAAAATAGAATAACTACTGCTATCGATCGAGTAATATGGCTTTCAATCTCACCTAGCATCTTTGCCCGGGATAGCTCGAATGCAGTTTAGATAAATACTACACAATAGATGCAGAAATACCTGGATTTTGAAACTGCAAATATAGTTTTACATGACATAGAGTATGACAATACCTATGAGAACTAAACACCGCATTGTATACAGAGAAAGGATAGTATGCAAAAACCACAATGTACAGGTTGACGGACATTAATTAATCTCTAACTAGGCATTTACCTCAGCTACCCTAGCTATCAAATACCTTTAAACGATTGTATTTCCTAAATATTACACTGGCACATCACAATCTTTCATAGTTCTTACAGACCTTATGCTTATAATTTACTTAGTAAAGAAATTTCAATCAAAACATCTCAAGACCTCGTACAGCTTTTAACTTAATGATACTGGCATTTCTCCGGCTAAATGAAGCCTCTGTAAGCTGACACCGTTGCACTATATTGACTATAATATACTTTATATTCTCAAACATGTCTTCACATCGCACTATTGATCACATACACTATTCGTTGCATCGCAGCTAACATTGGCACGAATGCTACCGGAAACGTTCTGTCAGGCCTAACCAGAAACTCACAACAGCACCCTAGCACTGTAAGTGGAGACGGAATCATAGCGCAAGCTGTTTATATAGTCTGGATCGAACTATTATCGAATAAAAAGGGGTTACGGATTAGCTCGTTGAGTTTGTTTAAAGATAACCGTAAGATGTCGCCATGTGCTCATGCCGTGAAATGTTTCGCCAGCGCTGTCGATTTATAGCAATCATATACCAACATGAATTATTATAAATTTCGTGCAATATCCATGTTGCGAGCAGCAGCCATTCTTTTTTCTAATTTGATAATAATATATATATACAGTTGAACCTCGATATATCGGACCCCGATGCAACGGATTTCGGATACAACCGACAAAATTTGCTAGAGTGAATATCTGGACCGAACGTTTAAAATGATACGATCCTGAAAATATATCTAGAACTACACCGGCAATAAATTGTGTGTTTATTTATATCCTTCTTGTGAGCATCATTTAATCGTCGTATTACGTTTGTTTTTACGCGACCTTTCGAGTATCGGACGAAGATAACGAAGTTCCTCCTTGTAATCAGGAGTGTATTTGTAGTGGTTCACACGACATGGTAAGAAAACAAACTAAAAATAAACTCTCACCACACCAACCGCAACCAGAGTAATGGCTGAACCTTAGTTCTGTATTTATTTTTTTTAGTTTTTTTTACATTATTACTTTCATCATAGTCTTGGTATTTAAAGATTATGCTCTCACATACATAGGTGACGTATTATTATTTTCAGGAAGTAATTCTTACGTCGTATATACAAAATATTTCAAGAAAGCATCTGAAACTATAGCAACATAGGTAGGTGTCTTTTCAGCTGATTTCCGGTGAGCATGTGGCTGCTAGATATACAGCTTTCAACAAGAGGAAAGTGTCCCGTGGTCTCATAAGATACATCATAGTTGACTGACACATAAAATAGAGAATTTGCATCTTGGAGAAGTTAGAAAAGTATTGTATTTCAAGGGATGGCATTCAACAGGATTTGCTGAAAAAAAAATTTAGAACTACAGGTGTCATGAAATAAGTGTCTGTGAAGCCTTTGTCATGACCTTTTTTTAATTTAAAGTGTTGTCAATAATTTCATTTGCTTTATATTCATTCTGAATGAGAGTAGGCTGGCGAGTTGTACAAGTTATCATTGTTAGCACCGCCAAGCAAAAAAACACTAAACAAAAGCAAACAATTTTAGTGCATCGTTTTATGGCCATTCATTGGCTTCAGGGCTTTTCATTGGCTTTTCAGATGACATTAAGGTTTGGACATTTTTAGAAATTTTGTAACTGCACAAAATTAGATTCAGAACTGCACAAGCAGGGGTCTAATGTACATGTGTCAGACGTTACATTTACTTAGTCATACGAAATCTGGATTAATTTTCAAACCAATATAAAACACGGTGACGCTAACTTTAAAAATACCTGATGGATGGTCTTTACAATAAGAATGACAAAGAAACAACATTTACAATAGCATTTGCGCAATATGAGGTAATATCATCTTTCACTTCTGCAAAATCGATTTCTCGTTTCTCAATCTAATTGTTGTCGGCTGTATGACTGACTACCTGTAATCACATTCTGTCTTTTCTGATTGACAAATGTAAGCTATCATTAGAAATACTAGCAGTACTGTATAGTTATATTCAATTCTACTTAACCAGACGATACTGTGGCCGCTAGAGGTCTTAGTCTGGCAATTATGCCGAAGAACACATGAATGAGTTAAAAGGTCGATGCGTATATCGCCTACTTATAGATATGGTCGACCAGTTATAGGGCAGCGTTGGTCATAGCAAGTAGTATTCGATATTAGCAAGTAGAGCTAGAACGATGGACTACTATTGAGAAATATATTACTTAGTCAATCAAATCAAATCGATATTAAATTAAACCAGGTAACCAATTAAATCAACAATGGTCAGCAACGTACATAAGAAGAGATCGCCCTCTGTCTATACCCCACCTAGAAATATTTTGTATTCGTAGGCATTCAAGTGTGTATGGGGGTCCGTCAGTATGACTGTACTTAATGACCACCCAGGGGTTTGAAACGAGATATCACAGCGAAAGGTAGTTCGATCATTCGAGTCAGTTTTAGCTGCAGCAGCGAATCCTGAGTTTCGGAAACTATCAGAGGTACTACCCGTCAAAGCCTGCTCACTGACTGGTGAAGTACTTTATTTTGGTTTACTTATTCCGAGTAAAATGACAATGTATGAAGACAAATGAGTTTCAGCAGCGCCGAGGCATTGTACAACAGATGGGCCACGGAGACAAGCGAAATAATCCAGTTATATCTGTGGAACCAAATTTTCTCAATAGTAACGAAAATTCTATGACCATCCACTGACTATACTTTATATAGCTATCGAGTATGCTTTGTGTTTGTTTGACCATTTCAGATATATTGCTAGGGGCAATTTTGAATATATGTAGCTACAGTGATAGTTCTACTGCAGATATTTCGAAGGGAAATTGATTTTGTTTCCAGACTCCGGTGACCTCAAACACAATTGGCGTACACGTAGTGCATTGTATCACTTTTTGTATTGCAGGATATTGTAGAGTACAGTACTTAATAACTAGTTAAAGCTATAGCAGCTATCGAGCTATTTATTTTGAGGGATGAGAGATGGAAGCCAGAACATAACAATGAGAAGCTGTTTCTTCTACTTTGTGGGTATGTGGATGCTCGGGTTTGTGGAAGGTATGATATCTATTTTAATAGACTTGATACAGCGAAATAAACATTTTTGGTTATAAATATTATGAGGGATGGATTGTTCAACCCGAGCAAGATCGTCTTTATTATCATTACGAAACGTTATAACATAATTGCTGTCAATTTGCTAATGATAATATACATTTGATATTTGTATTGCAATATTGCAAGCTGTCGACCATATTAGTAGCTAGCAAAATGGTTCTCTTACTCCCATCTCTTATAGTTTAATTACCTCATATTATTTAGTATCGATTTTTCATACGCGTTCTTCGACGTAATAACGATAGCGCTTCATTAGACAGTCTTTCTGTTTCTTAGTAACCACCATAACGCCCGTTACATCAATGTACATTCTGTTGCCGCGGGCACGACCAATTTCGAGCACAATATTAGACCATTAGGGCCGATTATTTCACTGTTTTGTTCACTTAATTTGAGCGCTATGTTGGCCAATTGCGGCGGCACTTGGAACAATACTGTAGTCGTGGGAGAGGAAACGATTGAGCTTCCCGGTCGCTAACTGACATTTTCAAGCAGCTTTGGCTGTTGTGAGGTTTCTGTGCTCGGTAATGTGAGAACGATGTTCCGTTTTTTGGTAGAAGCGTCTTTGAATTTGATCCATGCGACGATATGGGAATATTGACATAATAATACAGTGTCGTTCTCGGGGATGTGCGTGCCTACCGCGCGGTCACACAGGGCCCCCTACTTAGGGGGTCCGAAAATTTCACAGAAATTATCAATCGACTTTCTAAACGATTTTTTTCATTTTATTTAAAAATGGAATTATCAAGAAATAACGATAGTTACAAACCTAAACTTGTCGTATTCTTGGAAAGAACAGTAATATCACGTTATAAAAAATAAATAGACTAAATAAATTCAACCTCGTATATCCATCAAAAATAATAGAACGATCAATTTATCTAAGGTTCTCATGAGAACTTGATACTGTGATAAGAATGTCAGCTTATTTGTTAGGGAGAGCTCGAAAAATATCTCTCTGGTGCCAAGAACCGTAAGGCATGCTAAAAAAGGACCCGTTCCTGTTCCAAATACTTATATTATTCTCATATATGGTTGTGTCGTTCATTGTGTGTCGAGCGAAGTCCTAAGTATGGTAGTTATCAGTTACTTACGACTGCAATAGCGCATCGACCATGTATACCGTATATGCATTATTCATGTAACATGATCTACATACAGCTAAACTAGAGAATTTTTGGATGTTACAATTTCCTGTCCTAGATATTCCGACTTAACCTTGTATTTTGTTCTATATAGCAGCCATCAAGACTTCCTCCGTTCCATCACCTTACTCGATTGAATATGTTAACGCTCACGATGACCTGAACTCAGACAAACTGCTAGTTCACGGAAGTACAGCTTACGTTGGTGGGCGAAACTTTATCATCACACTCAACTTCAACAATCAATCTACAGCAGTTAAACGTGTAGGTGTTTTCCTAGTTTCAAATTACCTCGCTCAATGATGATACACATATGTATGTATTGAAGAATCAAATATTTGCTTATAGGTCTTATATATATGAATTGGTGTGAAGGGTAAACTTCGAATATCGGGCGTGATGAAAATCAGCAAAATTGATAAAAGAAACGTTTCCCTCCAATATACATATACACAACATAGACATATGCGTATATATAAGTCTCATCCACACATGAGAAATAATTTAGCATTTGTTTCTAATAGGAGAACTTCGCGGCGTCACAACAAGACATGCACAATTGCAAACAATATTCGGTGAGTTTTTTTTGGAATTAAAATTTTGCTATATAAACAAAGTAGCCTACAGTAATATCTATTCTATATTGAAGTGCTCAGATAGACACAGACCCCCTTTAATTACATACAACGCAATGGAAAGAAAATCTCCAGTTTTCAGTCGAAAGTATACAAGGCATATATTATTGTGTGTACGACAGGTGTATCAAGAGATATTTGTATACAGTACTTTAGATCTTCTTCTAACTAGCGATAATTTGTAATGGTAGGTCAGTGGTCGCGACTCTGTCCAAGTCTACACTAATTACAACTCATTACCAGAGATATAATGTAATTGACAAGCTAAAGCAAACGTATACCAAGTCCTAAATAAATAATTAAGCAATCCAAATACAAAGTCTTTTGTCTTATCAATGTTAAACAAATCACATGGTGCTAAAGAAATTATAGGAAAAGGCTTTTCAATTCTTTTAAGGACACTCGTTTAAGCACTTTGTGTATACATTTTCTGAGTACATCATGTCGGTTCTTAATAGTGTTACCAATAGCTTCGACTGAATTGTCAGTTAAATTATGGGTATTTATTTACGGCTATAGGCATTGTCGTATTCACCTAATGGTTCTTTGATAGCATGGGGGATGTGTATCCAATTTTGTATGTAGATTATAAAAAGCACTAAACGAATGTAACATTGTATGGTAAACAATAATATAATTACACTAAGCATTATTGGTTTAGGATGCTAACTAACCATAAGTATCTAATTTGCTTCTCTGATTAGCATTTCTGCTCTACATATAACTATCAGTAGTCTAATAACTTATAGTTCATCCTTTAAGAATTACATTATGTAGATGATATCAAAAGAATTACAACGATGACATAGGCTGAAGAATGGCAATTTCAGTATTACGAGTAGTTTCGATTTCGTTTTATAAGCTAATATGTTGTATGCAGCAGGCACCGTCATGCCATAACTTATATTCCATATCTAAACAGCCCACAGTCCCTAGCTGTAGCCAATCAAATTTGAGTCTTCGAAAGCCAAAAGTTAACAATGAGGCGATTATTCAGCAATAAATAAATAATCGCGGTCGGAAGGGATTTTTTATCTTCTTAGAATAACCGGAAGTCCGCACACGTAAGCAGTTAAAAGTCATATCGTTATTGTGAACTAAAATAGAATAGTAGTTGTTTATTCTTCTAAATACTGCATAGAATTTCTACCATTATTTTGAATAGGTTATTTTTTGTCGTAGAAATAGTCAAAATATAAATTTTTATTAGTTATTTGAATGCCTATAATACGACATATATAAATAGTCAACCTTTTAGATTGTGATAAAACCTCAGTTCTACATTTGGGATGTTGAAGTATTTTTAGAACCCTGCGGTATAATAGATGTATAAATAGCTAACCCCGTTAGTCCTTGATACAATCGAAGTTCATTCGGGTTATTTATCAAATTAATATTGTTAGGAGATGAATATGCGGTATTTGAAGAACACTGTGTTATAGAAAGACGTTATACGTGAATAGCCTCACCCCTTTTTAGCCTTTGATACAGCCGGTTATTTTCCAATTGAAATTTGTTAGAGATTGTAATGAGGTCATGGTAAAACGGTACTGGGAAACATGTAAATAGTGTACTGTAATTCTGTTAAACTTGACATGACCTAATCCGTACGAAAGTATACCCATACAATAGAAGACACTTGGCAAGTAGAAACGTGAAGTTTCGAAGTACGTTAAGTACATGTTAATCGTTCAAGTGTACTTCTAAGTATAAAGTAGCTACACTGCTACAGCATATAGGTTAGGTTGTTGACATTATAAATCCATTGGGTTTACCCTGCAGTTATTTAAAACTTCATTAGGATGACAGTATCAGTGTGTTAGTTCCCAAATACATCAATGACGTAATATTCAAACTTGATCACACACTTACGTGTTATTGAGAATTGAAATATCCGGCGAAACTCTCATTGTTATTTAGCGTAATTATCCGTAAAGTATTATATTGGAGCATTACGTGACAGGTTCATAATGTAAATGCAATAGAAACGTAGATCGTTAAGGTAAACTCCATTATTCAACATCAGTGCTGTAAAGGTTAATACAATAGGTTCTTGAAAAGGCGAATGTGGATGATAATATTACAAAATTTTAACAATAAACAATGATGTACAAAGCGATCTGTGAATGCTACTGCTGGCGCGAAATGTTATTGTTCGGTTTTGAGTTTGGCGACGGTACAAATGGCTCCATACAATTTTTGCTTGGCAAAATTTATTCCTTGATGTGTCCCCGTTACAATGCGCACTTTTTATATCATATGGTGGGTCTATGTTAAAATAGATTTCGCTTAATGTCGATGCACTTTCCAAGAACCTATCCAAGACGTCGAGTTGGTAACGATGTATCTGTTTACAGCGATAATGGTGGAAGCCACAAGTCAATTTCATTAAAAATTATTTCATTCTTGTCCTCCTAACTGGAATTTTAATGCGAACGAGATGAACATTGTTACATGTGGTAACGGTTTCCCACACAAATACTGATTATTGTGCATTATATTTACCACCCAGCAATCGTGTGAAAATGCTGTGCGAGTGCTGGAAATTTTGGACGATGGAACTTTATTCATTTGCGGTACGAGCGCGGGACATCCAAAATGCTACTTCAAGAGTTCAAAGGTTAGTATATAGATTAAAGACATCATATCATCTACAGATGGAAATAAGTTACTGTTATATCGAGATTAATCATCATTTCAGCCGTAATACAAATTTCTTTCGAATTATTCTATAACCCATTAATGAGGAATGAAGAGAGCCAAATAATAGTAGCCCTTTGCCAAATATTGAGGAGGGAATTAATCAGCGCTTACATTATAAAAGCATAATATAATGAGAATAAAATATTCATGGGATAATATAATCGATAACTATTAATTCATTACATCAGCATTTATTGAATAATGATATTAACGAAACTGGGGTTTTGAAAGAACACGATGATCCATTACAAATCTTGGCAACTAGGAATAGCTGAAGAATATGTAAATATAGAGACGATATCGAAATGTTTACTTGTTGCTTTAATGACAACAACTGGCATTGTGACAATGCTTGGTTACAATTAATTAAACGATAACTAAGTAAGCGAAGAGAGTAATAATGAATATTGATTTATGGAAACTTTTCTCGTACCATGATAATAAATCGATACCAATAGTATTGACAACTAGCGGATGGCTACAGCTTGGTGACTGTATTAAAATCGACGGGTATCTCAATCATTTGTCTAAGTTTTTATTCGTCTTTCTGTGTCATGAGTAAACTGCCAGGGAGTCATAGTAGCAAGGGATTGTACTGGAATAATTTACATTTATTCAAAACTCCACATTAATCACATACACAACTGAACCGTGGTCAATTGAAAATTTCCCTTATCCACGCATTCTGTCATGGAGTTCAGGGGTGCCAATTTACGAATTTTCTGATCAACCTCATCCTTGCCACTGCTGTTATGTAAAACGGAACAAGGTCGCGCATACATACTGTATTAAATACAGAAAATTATGCGGGTGTAAATGTCACAGATTTCCACTTATTCCGCTGACATTATAAACACGATAAATAGCAGTTGGATACAAATGTTACTCCGAATTCAAGCAATCCGTCACGATAATGGCGCTACATTCCTCATAAACTAACAAACATATAAAAGAAATGCTAGAATGTTTTCTACAGTGGCATTTTTGCTAGCCAGACATGTACAAAATGTCGTTGTACAATTCATGTACTTACAGTGACCCTGGCGCGAATATTTATGTTTAAAATATGTAACTGAACGGAAATGAATTAATGCATTTTCAACATATTTATTCGTCTACTCAGCTGCACAGACCGGGCTGTGACGTAAGCAATTCCAATATACTGCATTGTACGTCTCCAATACTGTAATGCGTTTTAAGGCTATTGGCAATTAAATTTAATAAATATTCTGTGATATATTTAGGTCCCTACAGTTGTATACCTAAAACTTCCATTATCCCAGTATTCGTATGATGCACGTCATTTAACTACGCATAGCAAGTAAATACCGAACTGCAATGATTCATATAGAATAGAATGGAAGAAATCATTTCAAAAAGTTTTGTTTTGGAAGACAAAGTCAACGAACGTAAAGCCGCTGCAAACGTTATCAGGAGGTATTCAGTCATATCATGTATCATTCCACATTTACCTATTCTCCTATTCTCCTATCCCCGTTTCCTGGTATGGTAAACCCACGTAATAGATTTACTATACAATACTGTAAAATTCATTATCTTATCAGGGGATTATTTAACCAGTAATAGTCTATGTATTAAGGGTATTTCTTTCTTCGTGATTTAAATAACCGACGTGACGTCACAGGAAGAATGTTATTTTTATTGGAAAATTTCACCAGACGCGTAACAATAAGACAACGAATGATTCACAATAGCGGAAAATGGTCCTAAAAGTTTATCTATATTTAATTATCATCCCGACACCAAATTTACTTATTTTATGGCAATATTAGTACCATATTTATCCCAAGACCCTTTTAATTCAATTGATTCCTGTGATTTTTCCAATCAACTACCATTTTGATCATTCATTTCCCTTGTTACGTTGTTTCCAAGTACTGTTGTATGTACGATTGGTTAGTCATACATGTGGATATTGTGATTAAGAGAATTGAACCGTAGTTACACTACAACGCTTTTGAAGTGAGGCCAGACGCACCAAGCACACTCTTCACTTTGATGCGTAACTGTCTCATTATTCGAGGACACACACAAATGATTTCTTACTCCCCCCATACCATGCATTCCTACACGTGGATTCAGCAGCCACTAAACCAGCATTTACTATTAAAATGATGAGTATTTCGCCGAATCTGTCGAAAACATCAACCACCAGACTCAAGACAAATTCATGAGTTAATTCTCGAAATCCACAGTAGGTCGAACATTCACCCACTTATATTAGTTAGGAGAATGGATAAATAACTGCCTAGAACACATGACGCGTTTAAGGTCAAAGTTTAAGTGATTATATGTGATCTCCGGTTCGTGTAATTGCAATAAACATACATGATAGGGCATTTCCTACACGTTCATAAAAATTCTATGTTCTGCTGAATACTGAGAACGTGTAAATGAAAATATGAATTGGTGCTAAAGTATAGTCGATGGGAAAATACGAATTGAAAAGAATATTTTTTACTTGATTTGAATTGTATGCGTGTTCACAGTTGTGGCAATAATTACTTCATTATTCCCAGCAGCAAATTCAGCAATTTCACTACAAATTCGAAATCCTGAGCATACTCGTAGATAAATCGAATCCCTTTTTTGTCAGTGATAATCATTTCCCATGCTACCCTGCTTGCATAAGTCACATGCATGTTTTGTGGAGTGTTGTGGAGGAATTGCCACAGTTACCGTTAGGTAAATGGTAGAATTGTTGCGATATATACACATATTAGATGAAGAAAGGCAAAATCGATAATGCATGCATTAATTTCAATGAAGGAAAGAGATAACAGTGCATAATTTCCGATCGTAATGCACTGCACACAGTTAGGTCAATATTTGCTCAAAATGAATGAAGGAATGCGATACTAAAAACTCGTAATAATCATCCTACTCAATATACAGCTGTATTCAATTACTATCTTCCTTATATTATCATTTTTAACGAAAGATCATACTATTTTAGTAGGTAGTTTATGAGTACAGGATTGACAGCGCGTGCTTCAATACGTATCGTACGCCGGATAATAAAATAAATCGATTTACCGAATGCAACTGCAATATGTTGAAGTATAGCAATTATGAACGGACCAACAGTCAAATTGAATGTGATATAAATTATTAATAACCTGCGCATATGGAATAATTTAAAAATATTCTTGCAAAAGATTTTCTGTAATTTGATACATCTCATATATCTTATTCCAACTCCTTTACAACGGAAATACTGAAATATGCATTAAAAACGTTTTTGTATGACATTTACAAGCGTAGATAACCGGCTTAGAAGCAAGGCACGACATTCCACAATAAAATTACGAGGGGAAAAAAATAAGACGAATGTTTCATCCAACACAAATTATTTTCACCTTTCCCCAGAGGAAGATATGATTAATGGGTGACTTTCACCCGAATTCTTAACCGTGCCTAGCGATGGTTTAATCTGTATGGCCAGCAATACCGAAGACCATTGTCTGTATTGTACGATAGTCCATCAAACAAACTTGTTTTGAGATTAAAATTAAAAATAATGCACCCAAATAAAAATGAATAACAATTCTTTTAATGAATGTTGTTGTTTTCAGAATTTTACATTGAAAGCTGACCACCTGGACGCACAGAATTGGTTATCGTCCAACTCCCATGAAAGTACAACCTCACTGTTACTAGGTCGTAATATATCAGGTAAAGAAACAATGAATATTTTCCTATATTCCACTACTCACTATGTCCAGTTGAAATATCGTACATACATGTATAGCAATCAGTGGAGTTCACCGGTGTGGCAATAGGGGCAGTTGCATTACTCTGGTTCAGAGGGTAGGTATATAGTTACCATGCTGTACTATTGCTGATAGTGCACTCACAATTCTAGTTTGTACATTACTGTACATTTGAGTTTGGTTAAGGGTAGTGATAGTATTTTTGCACCT